>JAJIBD010007746.1:0-100119 GCA_021461705.1 Cryptotis parvus | reverse complement strand
TTTACATGATTATTTTAGAGTGAAAAGAAATTATTTTACAAAAAATGCTTAAGATCAGAGAGATCAAAGGGAATGAAGAAGTACTCTGAATTCAGGAGACCAGGGTTTCTACCCTGACTCCCAAAGTTCATGGAGCAACCCCAAAAGTACATGAAAGCATCTCTGAATCATAGAGCTAGTAGGGAATAGCCCTTGAGTACTTCTGGGTGTATACTCCTCCCAAATAGTACATGGAAGCAACCCCAAAAATGACATGGAAACAACTGACTCCAAAAGCACATGGAAGCAACCCCCAATCATAGAACTAGTAGTTGCGCACTGCTGGATGTATCCTCCTCTCAAATAATGAGCAATTTAACGTTAAAATAAGACCAAGAAAAAGAATAAATGTCCATCTGTAAAGGTTTTCATATTGTAAATATTTATTCACTGATAATTTTGGAGGAAAATGGATATGGTTCTGCAAATTTACTCCTGTAATTAGCATCAAGAATAAAAAAAAATTAGGGTACTATTTTTTTTTGCTTTTACTTTGTGATGACTGTATTTATTTTTTATTTTTCTCAATTATTGTACCACCGTGTGAAATTAAATTAAAAAGATGTTCATGATTAGGTTTCAGTCATACATTTTTCAACGCCCGTCCCCCCACCAGTGCCCGATTCCCACCACTGATATCCCCAAGTTCTCTCCCCTCCTTGAGCGTGCCTCTATAGCAGGCACTATTTCTCTTATTCTCTCTCTCTCTCTCTCTCTCTCTCTCTCACACACACACACACACACACACATTGTGACTTGCCCTACAGACTTTTAGGGATTATCATGTAACTCCCTTTGTGTACATTCAATGTTCAGTTTTAGTGTGGCACTATTTCCCATAATTAGTAGAGCACTAGTATATATTTATATACCACTAATGAATGCAGTCATTCTATATCTGTCTTTTATTTTCTAACTAATTTCACTCAGCATGATACTCTCCATGTCCATCTATTTGCATGTAAATTTTATGACTTCATCTTTTTTGACAGCTGCATAGAATTTCATTGTGTAGATGTAACAGTTTTCTTTAGCCAGTCATCTGTTTTTGGGCACTCAGGTTGTTTCCAGATTATGACTATTGTGAATAGTGCTGTGATAAACATAGAAGTGCAGATAGTGTTTCTTCTGTGTGTTTTTGGGTCTCCAGGGCATATTCCAAGGGAGTGGTATTGCTGGGTCAAATGGGAGCTCAATATCTATTTTTTGAGGAGTGTCCATATTGTTTTCCAAAAAGGGTTGGACCAGTTGGCACTCCCACCAATAGTGGATGAGAGTCCCTTTCTCCCAGAATACATGCCAGCACCGGTTGTTCTTGCTCTTTTGATGTGTGCCAGTCTCGGTGGTGAGAGATGATACCTCATTGTTGTTTTGATTAGCATCTTCTTGATGATTAGTGATGAAGAGCATTTTTCATATGCCTTTTGGCCATCCGAATTTCTCCCTTTTTGGAAGAAAAATAATTTCAGGCTACAAAATTTCTATGATGCCTTTCCATAAAAAGGTGTACTTTAATCCTTATACTTTAAAACTAAATAGAAAGCACATTTTATACAAACAAGCATTATTATTGTTTAAACAAATAAAAGTATAGAATACTTTTATTTGTTTTTTGTAATTGCAAACTTCTAAGGCAATATCTTCTTACAATTTTCCATTCTCTTGACAAAACTTTTACATTGCTGCTGTCCAATTTCCTTTTCAAAAGAGGTATGTCCTATAATGTCTGTTGTGTTAAAAAGAGGAACATTATGGTTCATACTTGATTGAAATGCTTTCCTATTTGGTTTATCAAATGAATACTTTCTTCTGATATTAATTTCTTTTTTAATATTTAAACTAGTAGGGAAGCCTTTTGGATCACTTTTATAACTGGTATCACTTGTCTGCTCATTGTTCATCTATTTGCTCAAGCAGGCACCAGTAACATCTCCATAACATCTCCACAGTCCTGTCATGTACTAGTGTGGCCCAAGGGCATCTGCTCACCCAGGAACACAAAGAGCCTCAAACCATTCGTTCAGGTGATGGGAATGACGTCTATAATTATTACTGTCTTTCGCAAATCAAGTATAACACAGGTAGCTTGCCAGGCTATGCCAACCTTTTGGTTACTTAAAAAATAAGTTGCCTTTGCAGAAAAGTACGTAATTTACACAATTTACATATATACAGCCAAGGAAGTGGAAATTATTTTTTGGAACTTAAGAGAATGATTTATAGTTCTCATAATATGTCAGTGACAAAGTTGGGATAAGATTCAGTTGGAAGTCTGTTGCTACTTCGATGTTAAAGGTTTTGCCATAATGTCCCATCTATCTGACTTCACATAATTTGTCATTTTAGAATTCCTGATTATCTTTGTATTATCCACCTCTACCTACACACAAACTGATTCTCATGCTATCAAATATGCCATTGTAAATTTGTACAAAAATAAAGTCCTAAATTTTGGCAAAGATAAAGTAAATCCAATATACTACATACATTTTATTGGTATTTAAATAATATCTCAGAATACATTTTATTAAATGTAGAATTTTTTATTAATCATAAGCATTACAGTCTTACTGGAGAGTAGAATATACATAATATTCTTTAAAAATATTTCCTTTTGGACCACTCACAGTGATGTTCAGGTTCTTACTTCTGGGTTTGTACCCTGGGATGCCTGAGATTATCTAATGTACTATTTCTCTGACCCCTGCATTAAAACCTTACCATAACTTCTGTACAAGGACAAGGTATCTCTTAAATTTAATAAATTGCACATGAAGCACGGTATATAATATAAATTCTAACAGAAAAAATAGACAGATATAATAAATCATTCTTTTCCTATCAGTTCTTACCATTTTTTCACAATGAAGGACTCAGATTAGATTTAAGAATGCAATCCACCCAAGAATCATTTTTAGCACCTTACAGTTAAGATTAAAGCCATAAAATATCCAGCTGTGAATTTCTTTTAATTATCACACTACTCAGAATAATACATATTGCAAGTATTCCTTTTTGAATAACTTCCGTGAATAATGCAGCTGGGAATGTATCAGTTGAGCACTGATGCAGCTGGGTAGCTGAAAAGATGAAAATCAAATGTGAATTCTGATGGAAGTGATTTCATTTCAAGTCTTTCATATTTTCCCCCATAAATGAAAAAGAAATGAGACCTAAAATTCAGCTGGTCCACTGTCTACTTTATGTTAATTCACATTTTTCAGATAATAAAAGTATACTGTACAAAATGAACACTAAACACAAAAAATTTATTTTCTTTTCTAACATGGGAATTTATTATGCATGGATCCTATAGCAATTTGTACTAGTAATGCAACAGCTGAGTCTGTAGCCTATATAAACTATAGTATATATATATATATATATATATATATATATATATATATTAGAGCCAGTATGATTGAATATCTGCATCTGAGTTTATAGTCTATATATACTATATTTATAGAACTAGTACTTGCAAACTGTTTTAATGTGTTGGGTGCACATGTGAGTTGAAGACCTTAATTGAGGGTCAGGGATATTGTAGAGCGGGTAATGCACTTATGTTGAATGTGGCTACACTGGTTATGATCCCTGGCACCACATTTGGTCCTCTAAGCCCCACCAGGAGTGATTGCTGAGCACTCCCAGGCATGGATAAAAAAAAAAGAAAAAGAACTTGACTATTAGTTGAACTTACAATGAAAAATATGTTGTATTCTTGAATAATTTGGATAGAAAAAGAATGGCACTGTGGATATGAACTTTGGAAGTGGGATCTTGGTAAGAATAACAGTATATTCTTGACTTATTTGCACTTAATAAGGCTTTTGAGAGTATGTTAGATTTGATTTTTTGTGTATCTTGGACTATTCTGATTATGAGTAGAAGTAGGGATGATTATTTACTTTTTGGATGAGCAGGTAGTGTGAGTGCATTTAGATCTTTTGACTGGTCAGGTAACAGTTAATGCATTGATCTGATGCCCTTCTTTAAGCTATTATAAAATAATTGACCAGAATATTTAGAAACAGAATCAAACTGATTTTTTTCCTACTTTTTCTTTAAGGTAGTTTTCCTGAGCAAAGAGTCAGGAGTAACTACTGAGCATCACCAGGTGTGACCCAAAAAGCAAAAAAAAACAAATCTGTAAATCACTTGATATTAGCCATGTGCTTTCAAAATCAAATGGGGGCCCCGAGATATAGTACAGGAGTTAAGGCATTTGCCTTGCATCCTGCTGAACCTGCTTTGATCCCTGGTACTGAATATAGTCCCTTAGTCACAGCTAGGAATCACTCTGGAATACGGAGCCAAAAATAACCCCGAACACTGCCTGGCATTGCCATAAAAAATCAATTATAAAATTCAAATCTCGGAGCCAAGAGATACAGCAGTACAAACTTACCTTGTATGCAGCCGACCTGGGTTCCATCCCCTGCAGACCATATAGTCCCTCAAGCACTTCCAGGACTAATTCCTGTGCACAGAGTTAGAATTAACCCCTGAGCATCCACAGGTGTGGCCCAGAAACCAAAAACAAATCCAAGTCTGCACACCAGAAAGGCTGACTGAGTGCAGCTGACCTAGAAAGTAACTAGTGGTAGCCAGAGCATGCTGTAGGGCTGGGGAAGATGGTCTCTAGGGGATATTTGGAATCAGGTGAGTGTGAGTGTATGGAAAAATAGATTGATAAGAAAAGTAGAGCCTACGTACTACTGATAGTATCCCACCCGCATGGCAGAGGCTGGCAAGCTACCTGTGTTGTATTCAATATGCCAAGAGCAGTAACGATGATGGACCTCATTCCCATGACCTGAACAAATGGCTTGAGGCTTTTTATGTTCCTGGAGGGAGAAGATTCCTTAGGGCTACACTAGCATGCGACAGAAACAAATGGAGATGTTACTGGTGCCTGTTCAAGCAAATCGATGAATAATGGGATACCAGTGAATGCAATAGCTATCTAACCAACTTTTTAAAGGTTGTGGAGCATATTATTATTGCTAATATAGCATACTTTCATTCAATTACTCATTATGAAATGGATTTTTGTTTAAAAAATTTACCTTACAGTATGCTATATTTTAATAAAAATTAAGTTGTCAAAAACAATAACTATTATCCTGGTATAAATTTTTCATTGCAAAATAATATCAGTAAGCATCAAGCAACCATTTTCTCACCATAAAAGGATAATGCAGTGAATGTCTTCAGGAACTTAATCATCTATTCTAGTGGGAGAATGGAAGGTTTCCAAATGATTTAAATATATTTTATTGGACTTGTGAAAATTTATATACAGATAGTTTATTCAGTGTATGGGGAGGAAAAGAATGAGGAGATAGTTAAATCATATATTTTTGTCTGGATTGATAAGTGCCTTGACATTTACTTAGTGAAAGGTCAATCTTAGAAATGAATATCATTTTATTTTATTAATTTTAGAAATATAATCATCCTGCCACCTGCCTCTTGAGGTATTGCAGCTGTGACTGTGGTGCCTGGCTGTGTTGGCAGTTTGGCAGACAGGAGACAGATTTGTCTATACTCAGGGCTCTGCCCTGTGAGCCCTAGATGGTTGATGATCTGACATTGAAAAAGACTGGGCCCCTGGCGTGAACTCAGAAGCACAGCAGAGCCTGGCAAGCTACCTGTGATGTATTCGATATGTCAGAACCAGTAATAATAATGGACCCCATTCCCAACAAGAGGAGACATTACTGGTGCCCACTTGAGCAAATCGATGAACAACAGAAAGACAAGTGATACAAGTGACAAGTGAATATAATCACACAGTATGAATTTCTTATGTTTAAAACTGGAATAATTCACCGAACCCACTGTGAAATCAATACACATGTAAAAATAAACATGTTTTAATGGAGCCCATCTTATACTACTTTCTAATTGCAGAAAATATACCACGGAAATAACTGGAGAATAAATAAAAGTAAGTGAACTCTTTTTTAGAGACTATAGAGTCTAGAGCTAAAATGTAACTCTTGTAAACATGTTTGATCTTTAAATATTCACATGAATTTCCTTTTTAAAATGTGTTTAAAAACATTAATGAACTTTAGCTTACAGATACCATGAATGGTAATGAACACTATGAGATAAGTTCTAAATCATTAAAGGAAGTGCATATTATAGTTATTAAAATATGTTTGGCTAAATCAGCAGTTAGTGTCTAATTTTTTATTTAAGATACTCTAAATACTCTAATTCCTACTCTTCTCATATTGCAGACATCACTTATTTTCTATTTATAATTTTTCTAGACTGCCATTTAGTAAATTGATATATTTTACATTATATTTTGCATATTCTGAATAAACTCAGAGCCTGGTCAATGAGGACCTGAAATCAATGCTCACTGCATTGTAAATTAAAATTAAGCAAGTGCTGATCATAAAAAATAAGCCATAATTACATGAGAAATTTGACAAACTAATAAAAGAACTCATTCAGAGAATGACAGATCCATGCAAATAAACTGAAGGAAATAAAGCACACAATATGAAATCATAGTAGCAAAATCGCATAGGTAGAAAGCCTAATGGATGAACCTGAAGACAAAATACAAACCAACATAGAAAATGATCTAGAAAAAAGGCACTATAATGGTGCATGATGAATAAAAGCAAGGTTAAAACTCTCCAAATAATGAGAACACGGGGAGATAAAAAGAGAAAGCAGAAAAAGAAGTGGTAGAAGAGATCATAGCTGAGTCTTCCCCACTCTAGAAGGACGATGGCACCATGGCATACAGATTCAAGAAGCCCAAAGAGTATGAAGTAAAATAAACCTGAACAGAATAACACCAATACACATAGTAATCAAAAGGGCAGAATTGAAGGAGAAGTTATTAAAAGTTCTAGAGCGAAGGAAAATCTTAAATGTAAGTGAGACAACATAAGATTCACAACATCTCACATTTGAATGATAAGGAGAGAAAAGAGTAGAATGACATATTCAAATTACTCTCACACACACAAAAGAACATTAACCCTAGAATCCACTAGCCTGTAAAGCTCTCATTTAGATGGGCGGGAAGGATAAAAACATTCTCAAACAAGAGCTGACAAAATGGAAATTAGTGAACAGGCTCTGCATGAAATACTGAAAGACCATTCATATAAATCTAACAGAAAATTGTAGAAACAGCAACTCCACACAGTAAAATTGCAACAAGACATTTATAACAATAGTTTCTCTGAATATCAAATAAATGAATTGTCACATCAATAGAGAGAGTGTGACAGAATCCATGAGGAAACAAAAATCCGTTCATTTAGTGAATAAAGGAAACACCACTAAAATTACAGAATAAACATAGGCTTAGGGTGAAAGAATGGAAAACAATCATGCAAGCTAATGGTAAGCAGGAAAAATGCTGGGACAGTCATACTTACATCAGACTAAATAGCATTTAACCTAAAGTAATTAGATATAGGGATGAACACTTCTTACTGGTTAAGAGAATAATAAATCAAGAAGTACTCACATACAATGTAGGATCAGCAAAGGTTATAAGGCTTTTGTTCACAAACCAAAAGAAACATAAAGATGGGAAACACAGTTGAAATGGGGGACTTCAACACTCCGTTGTGACCACTGGAAAGATCAAGTAGACAGAATATGAGTGAAAACACAAGAGCAATAAATACATTACTAGAAGATCTTGTACTAAGGACATATACAGAATCTTATATTTCAAAATACCCAAGTACGCATTCTTCTCTACTACATAAAGAATATTACTTAGGCCAAAGGCCAGGGAGACAAAAAAACTTCCTCCCTGCCAGGATCGCATCATGGAAGATCAAAAAAAAAAAACAACAGCTTCTAGGTTCAGCTGCTTGCTAGGCCACACATTTAGTTCAGCTACATAGGTATGCTAGTGTCGTGGCCCTGTCCCTGCTTCCCAGGTCAAATCTTATGCAATGCACTTTTGTAGAGGGTACAACACCTAAGAACAAAAGCATCTCACCATTTATATGCATAGGGGGATAATATTTCAATTTCATATTATGAATTCCAAGCAACTTTATGGTTATCTCCAAATATCCACAAGTTCTGTGTTTCTCTGTTTTAGAGTAGTTTTGGTGTGCTCTGCCCTCTGTTTTACTGAAAGGGTCATTCTCACCTACCAAGAAAGATCAGCATGACCCTACATTTAATTTTTTCGGAAGTGATTCTAAGATGATGTTCCTGATGTAGCCAGGCTTTTCCTGGTATATTTCTAGTTTCACGAAGAGGACCCATGGGGGACGAGAGGAAAAAGCCCCAACTAGCTAGCATAGAAGTTATGATAGAAATTATAATGGTATCCTAAGAGTTATTAGAATCAAACTGCCTTTTCCATTCCTGCTCCCAATCTTATATTTTGATTTACTCAAGAGAGACCTGAATAGCATAAAGGCCTGGCCTCAGCACAATGCAAATGGCATTGAGTTACAGAAGCCCAGAGTTCTCTAGGCTGTGTCGTCTAGCAGAATATATATTATGTGATTACATTTGATTACAAAGTACATGTAGAGAGAGCACTCGGCAACATCCAATACTTATTTATGATTAAAATCTTGGTGAAATGTGGGTAAAAGGAACTTTCCTCTATATATGATAAACTATATAGGGGAAGATAAACTAATAGTTAACATCATGTTGATCAGTGGAAAACTAAAAGTATTTCCTTTAAGGTCAGGCAGAAAACAAGATCTCCATTCATCACTATTATTTATTATAACATATTTTTAAAGGGGCATAAATATGTGCTTTATGTAAAATGTATTAATTTTGTAATTAATAATATCCTAGATATTATTAGGTATCTAAATGTCCTGATTGAAAGTAGGTTATTAATTTTTAAAAATCTGCAATGAAGATGAATTCCAAAATAAAATGTACAAAAAGTGACCACATTTTGGAGTAAATTACTAGTTTAATTATTGTAGTTGACCTTTAAAGATATATTTGTACAAGAGTATTGTAAAAAGTGAGAAACATAGCAGTGAAACAGAATCTTTGCCTATGAGCATTATTGATTGTAAATTGAGTGAGTAAAAGAATAGAAAATAATTTCAGTAGTAAAGTTCCTAAAGATGGTAATATTAATAATTGCAAATCTATTGAAAAATCATTAATTAAAATGCATTAAATTGGCATTGCACAACTTTATAAACAGTGGGAGAATTCTATTTACTGTTCTTTTCTTTGTTTTATTTTTCATGTAACTACAGTAGTATAAAACAGCATATAAGCTATTTGACATCTTTGAAGTCAATAGAAAGCTGTTATAAAAATTCTTACTAAAAGACTAGAGAATAGAACACATTTTATGATAATATTATCTTATTAAATTAGACTAATAAACATATTTTGCTTTTAGCAACCTTGATACCGAAAATAAAGGACTTAAGTTAAAATGTGAGATATTTCCATTAATAAATTATGTTTTCTTATATTTTTAATAATATACTATTCAGTCACAAGTAACATATGCTTTAGGAATGCTTAAGCTTTCACATTAGAAATGACTTCAGAGCAAGAAGATACATGTTTTCCAAAGAAAACACTTAGGCTATCACCACCCAAATGTTAGTTCAATGAGAATAAAAAAGAAATAAAATAATATCATTAACATTTTCCTCATGATTTTTTAAGCATTTTAAAGGATTTTGTTTCTATAGAAATTTTGTTTATCTGCATTTTTATTACGGACCATTTTGTTACCTTTCATTATTTTTTTATTTGTTACTTTTCTTGTTTGAAATTATAAGTATTTATTAAGTGAAAAATGATATGGTTTTGTCTTTTATGGAAGCTGCTTATTATTCCCAAGAAAAATGTCTGTTTATTTGATGCACTCTCAGGTCCCTTTGAAACAGGAAACCCCAAATGAAACCTGGTTTTCAATATGAAGTTTACAACAGGGGAGGGGAAGTGGAGAGAATAAACTGAGGAGTGGGAGCGGGGCATGCTGGAACAATAGTGGAGGGAAGTAGACAGTCTGGTGGAGGGTGTTAGGATTGAATGCGTTATGCAAAAGACCCTGTCATTGAAAATATTGAAAACCAGGAAGCCTATAAACAAAGAAACCAAAGAGAAAACCTTTTAATTACTTACTGTGATGATATAAACCAGAGTCGAAAATCAATTTCTCTTTTAATCTTCTATTAAAGAATCATAGAACAGTGCTCCAAGTCAGAATCCAATGACTCAGTTTCATCATTTCATTGTGGAAGGAATACAGAACCAAATAATTTGTGGCATAAAGGTAGACAAAATGGAAAGATTAGGAATATAATACTATTGATTATAGTGACAAACAGAAAAATAGTGTTTACAAGGTTTCTAAATTCTCAATTAGTAGAAACCAACAGTTACCTGATGACCTCTTCCCCTAAGCAGTAATATACTCGGTGAAATATTACCATGCCATCAAGAAGATAAAAGCATGCCTTTTGAAACAAAATCATTAAATCTTGAGATTATCATACTAAGTGAAACAAAACCAATGTTCCCATTATATGTGAACATTTCTTTGAGTTATATATAACTAAAGAAAAACAGGGGCCGGAGGCGATAGCCCAGCGGGTAGGGCATTTGCCCTGCACGCGGCGGCCCATGCCGGCCAGGTTCGATCCCTGGCATCCCATATGGTCCCTCCGATCACTGCCAGGAGTAATTCCTGAGTGCAGAGCCAGGAGAAACCCCTGAGCATTGCCGGGTGTAACCCAAAAAAGCAAAAAAAAAAAAAAAAAGAAAGAAAGAAAAAGGAAAAGAAAAACAACAACAACCGCCTTGAAACAAAAGAAACTTTTGTACTCAGTGCAATCTATTATGGTTACGGTAAAGGAAAGGGCGTGGGTGTAAAATTGGTACAATTTTTACTTCTTGGTACTGGGAATGTTGGTTGTGGGTGTGGTGAATCTGATGCATATGGAAAAAGCTTGGGTGTAAAGTTGTTACATTTGTACTTCTTGGTATTTGGGAATGTTGGTTGTGGATGTGGGGAACATGAAACACATAATAAATGTCCATATATATGCTGATTTTTAAAAAAGCATTATAAAGTTATGAAAATCAGCTAAAAAAGAAAAAGAAAATTAAATGTCTACCCAAAGAATTGTGATATTGAGGAAGAAGCATTAGAGACAGAGAATTAGATACTGGAATGCTTATACCAATTATAATAATAAATATCCAATAGATTTATTTCTTTTGAATAGAAAGTGTTTGTTTTATCACTTGATCACTTGATCACGTGACGTCCCGTTATTCATAGATTTGCTCAAGCGGGCTCCAGTAACATTTCCATTTGACCCTATCACGTGCCAGTGTAGCCCAATGGAATCTGGTTGCTTCAGGAGTACTAAGAGCCTCAAACCGTTCATTCAGGTCTTGACAAAGAAGTCTGACCATCTTGTAGGTTGGTAGCCACGTGATCTTTTGACATCCCATGGGATCCAGTCGGTAATGGCTCTAGTCCAGCGGTCATCTCCAAATCACATTACAAATGACATCCAAATCAGATGTCCAGCCCATCTGATTTTTGATACCTTAACAAATGAGACAGTGTCCCTGACTCTGGAATGACGATGGAGGTGGGAACTCTGGATTCCTTCTCTCACTTGAGTGAGACGTGATATTCCAAGCATAGCTCTTTTGATTTCCTTTTTGGGAGACTCCAAATAGCATTCTCATCCTGCTTTCGTAGGGCCCAGGTCTCTGAGGATACCTGTCTTCAAAAACTCAGGCAACCAAATGCTAAAGTCCAAGCTCGCAAAGAAGTGCAGAGAAGTGATAAAGAAAGACCTCAAAAAAAAGAAGACATACTAGTTTTTAAATTTCAGTAGATATGAGGTGATGCAAAATAAAAAATTTTGTTAAATTAAGAACTTGTAAAAAATTGTTCAAGAACTTAGAGGAAAATAATATAAGCTTTATTGGATGAAATTTAAATATAATAAACAAAATGCATCTCTAAAAATAATTTTTATCTTAGGCTATCAGTATCTGGCTGGTTAATAAAAATAAATAGAAAAAAAGTTAGATATCTAGTTAGTATTAAATGATGCAATTTTAAAGAATTACAAATACAATTGTGAGAAATTTGTGTAATAAATGACACATGAATAAAATTATTTGTGCATTTTTGTAGTGTTCTTTGGAGAATATAAGACAAAGCTCAAAAAATAGAGTTGACTATAAATGATAATCCTGATTAAATATACATTATTCTTTATAATCTATTCTTTACAGTTTGTGACCTAAATGATTTGGTGCTTATAAATTGAATATCTATTCAATTGCGTATACTCTGTAATGTTTGCTGTTAGAGTATTACCTTTCTTTACCAAATGTATTAACTTTTATTCCTATTACAAATACCTAACACAACACAGACTTTCTGTTTTCATTTAGGATTAACTTGCTTTATAAGTGAAAAAAATTCAGCCATTGCACCCATTTTTATTCCAAATGTATCTGAAATTTCCGCAAAAAATAAAAAAATGTTTGATAGTTATATCAAATTCACTTTTAGTGAAGATTTTGTTAATTTGATATCCTATCATTTGCACTGATAATTTATTATTACCAACCAAAGAACATTTTTGTATTGTCATTAATGATAAAAATTATATGAGTATAAATTATATATACAGAATATATTTCTATAATTAAATCAGTATAAAACATTTTTAAAATTGTAGTAAATATTTTACTATTTGTACTTTGCCATATAGCAAATAATAATTAGTAAATAATTATTATTTTTTTAGTGGAGCAAAAGAGTAATTGTGAGATTTCACGTAAAATAATATTAACACATGTGACTTATGGCTCTTACCCACTAATTCTGGAATATAATTATAATATGATATCACATCATAAAATGTCATCTTTAGGTGTTATGTCAAAAATGATGCCATATCATTTAAATTTTGAAAACGTCCTTTTCAAAAGCTATTTTCAATTAAGTCTACTATTTATTTACTCCAAATTCTAGAGTATACATATATATTTCCCATTTTTACATAAATATTGTTATCTATACTACTGTTAAACAATACTTTCTTGCAGACGTCACCCAAAAACCACAATATACAGAAGATGTCTAAATTTCCTTTGGCAGAAAGTGGAAAGGCCCTCATCAATTTGAATCATCAAGAGAAATGCATTTATCATAATTGTACCTGAAATATGAAAATAACTATATTTCTCTCTGACTTAAGACCAATTAAGTTCAGTTTGAAGAGATGACACTAATCATTTTAAAACTTAAAGCATAGGGCCGGAGTAATAGCCCAGCGAGTAGGGCCGCCTTGCACGCTGCCAGCCTGTGCCAGCCCAGGTTCCATCCCCGGCATCCCATATAGTCCCCGAGCACCACCAGGAGTAATTCCTGAGTGCAGAGCCAGGAGTAACCCCCTCAGCATTGCCAGGTGTAAGCAAAAAAGCAAAATAATAATAATAATAAAAATAAAACTTAAAGAATAAAATGAAACTATCATAATGACTCAAATGTGTATGTATGGTTAAGTATGTTTATGTATGGTTAATGCTTCAATGTATCACTGTCCTCCCGTTCATCATCAATTTGCTTCGAGTGGGCACCAGTAACATCTCCATATGACCTGTCTCATGCAAGTAGAGCCCAAGGGCACCTGCTTGCACTAGGAACATAAAGAGCCTCAAACCATTCCATCAGGTCATGGGAAGGAGGCCTATAATTGTTACTGGTATCTGGTATATCAAATACAATACAGGTAGCTTGCCAGGCTCTGCCGTGCTGGTAGCATACTCTTGTAGTCATCTCAAAATCCAGCATTTATTGATGAACTGCGCTGCTGCAAGCAGCAGGGTGGATCTTGATGAGCCAGGCTGTGATGACTGTAGCAGGGTGGATCTTGATGAGCCAGGCTGTGATAGTCTGGTCTGCTGGGTGGAGTTCTGATGAGGGGGAAGTCCAGGTGCGGAAAATGGAGGCCCTCATGGAGTGGGGGGGGGTCGTCTGTCTTGTTGTGAGGCTCTGCTGGGGTGGCAGGCCAGGGCTAGAACCTGCCATCCCTCCTTGGCTCCTCATGAGCAGCTGGGCACAGGGAAAGCCAGTAGCAGCTCTGCCACATGTCTGTCTCTGGATCAGAATACCTGGGCCAGATTTAAAAAGACTGCAGCAGGGTGGATCTCGATGAGCCAGGCTGTGATAGGCTGGTCTGCTGGGTGGAGTTCTGACGAGGGGAAGTCGGATGTGGAAAATGGAGGGACCTCATGGAGTGGGGGGGTCGTCTGGCTTGTTGTGAGGCTCTGCTGGGGTGGCAGGCCAGGGCTAGAACCTGCCATCCCTCCTGGGCGCCTCATGAGCGGCTGGGCACAGGGAGAGCTACTAGCAGGGCTGCCCCATGTCTGTCTCTGGATCAGCATACCTGCTCATGGTAACACTTGGGGTTCTGAGGATTGACCTGGAACTTCTTAGCTTTAGCATATATTAAGTAAAATGTTATATGATAGTTTTTATTTATCTATATAATGAAACAGAGAGATAAAGTCCTTCCCAAGGCTACAAAGGTGATGAGGGGTAGAAACTTTAACCCAGAAGTTTGACTGTTGGTCTGAAAATTACCCAGGGTATGCATGTTTTATTCTAAGATCTCACTTGTGAAAAAATTGCTGGCAATTTCTTTTTTTCTTTCTTTCTTTTTTTTTTTCCCTTTTTGGGTCACATCTGGAAATGCTCAGGGGTTACTCCTGGGTCTGTACTCAGGATTTACTCTTGGTAGTGCTCAGGGGACCATATGCGATGCCGGGGATTGAACCCGGGTTGGCTGCGTGCAAGGCAAATGCCCTATCCGCTCTGCTATCACTCTGGCTTCAATTTCTCAAACAAGTGTCTCTGTCCCAATACTGAGGCTCTAAATTTACATTCAGATTATTACACAAGTGTAATATGCTAATGAGAATTTTGTTTACCTAAGTATCATTTGTATAGGTGTAAACATAGAGCTCAAGGCTTTATGTATCTTCCCACTGCTATAAAACTCAGATAATCTGTGCTTGATTGTTTGATGACAGGTTTAGCTAGTTTGGGAACTTTGCTGTTTTGCCCACTCACAGCTTAATCTCCTTAAGCCAAGGTTCATTATAATGAGACCTCTCTTCTATGTAAACACTGCTAGAGTGTGTGGCAGTTACAGAAGTCACTTTGACTGAATAACTTCTGACTTATACATCTACTAAGACTTCTATGTTTTCTAGATTGGGCACAGCTCCTCTTTATACCCACTGCACCTTGCATGGGACAGTTAGAATTTACCAGGAGACTACCACCTGCCTACATTGAGACTATAGGAAGATTATAGGAATACTATAGGAAGATTATATACTAGTTCGCCACCTGGCTATGTTGAGACTATAGGAAGATTATAGGAATACTATAGGAAGATTATATACTAGTTCGCCACCTGGCTACATTGAGACTATAGGAAGATTAAAGGAAGACTATAGGAAGATTATATACTAGTTCGCTCTCAAGCAAGTTAGTGTGACCCTTTCAGTATACGGAGAACAAGATACTCAGAATCACCCTGGTGCAGATAATAAATAAGAAGGAACTTGTGGGTACCATCTAGATTACATGAACCTCATGAAATTAAGATGTATTACTTTATACCAGCGCTCTCTCTCTCTCTTTCTCTCTCTCTCTCTCTCTCCCAGTGTTTTACATAAGAGATAATCTCAGAAGAGATTAGTTCTTGGTAACCTTTGTTTATACCTGTAATAGGGTGTGGCACTGCCCTTCTACATTGTTTAGGATTCTTTGTGACATGACCCTGCCTGTTGGATTACTTTGGTATATATAAGGGGACTGACTTGAGGCCCCTTTGCTTTTGGCCTTTTGCTCCTCTTTTTGGGTAGGACTCCTCTCCGGTGGGAACCTCTGTCTTTGGTGGGAGACTCAGGCTCTTTTGTATGGTCTAAGTTTGGACCAGAGCTAGAGTTCGTTCATTATATTGGAGTGTTGTGGAAGAGCTTTTGTACTATTAAAAGCCTTTTTTGGAACTGTGCCGACTAATGAGTTTTGATCTGTTAGCCCGGCATCCTTGGAGGTAGAAGAGAAGTTCTGTCCTGACACTGTTGGGGGACCCCGGCGGCTTCCCCCGACACTTGATTGTTGAAAAATTATGACCAAAACCCAAATATGAACCTTTTAATTGTATGTCTTTGTAATTGTAAAAATAAAAAAATTAAAAAAATTCTAATTATGTCCATTTTATCTTTGCAATGGAATTTAAAATTTCTTTAAATTATTTTTTATTAACTCGCATGAGATATAGTTATAATGTTGTTGGTGATTGAGTTCAGACATACAATCTTCCAACACTCATACATTCAGTGTACATTTCCTGCCACAAATGATCCCAGATTTCCTCCTCCCTGCCCCCACACCTGTCTCCCTCCAAAGCCTGTCTGTATGGCAGACACTTTTCTTCTCTCTTCCTCTCTATCTTATTTTATTTTTAGGCACTGTGGTTTGCAATGCTGTTTCTGAAAGGTATCATACACTTTATCTCCTTCAGCGCTCAAGTTTTGCCCAGAGTGGTCATTTCCAACTATCACTTATAGTCTTCAGTTTTCTGTACTATAAGTACAAGTCCCCCTTTATGGACGTTTCCTATCTTGGACCAGTCCTCCTGGCCCTTGTTTCTACTGTCTTTGTATCTTATTCTTACATAATCTATTTTTGTCCCTTTCCTGATGATTGATTTCTGTTCTTTTTTTTTTTTTTTGCTTTTTGTGGGGTCACAGCAGGCTATGCTCAGAGGTTACTCCTAGCTCTGCACTCAGGAATTACTCCTGGTGGTGCTTGGGGGACCATATGGGATGCTGGGGATCGAACCCTGATCTCCTGTGTGCAAGGCAAAAGCCCTACCCCCTGTGCTGGGGCCCCTGATTTCACTCAGCAGGATACTCTCCAATTTTCCTAACAGTTTAGTAGTATCCCATTGTACAAATGTACCATGGTGTTTTTTTTTTTTTTGTTCACCTGTTCTGGGACACTTGTGTCTTTCCCAGATTCTGTCTATGTGAATAGGACTTAAATGAACAGTGGGTTGCTTATGACCTCTCTGCATTCTGTTTTGGACCTCTATGTTATATTCCCTGGAGTGGTATTGCTTGGTTCTGTAGAGGTTCAGTTTGTATGTAATTTTGAGAAATGTCCATATGTTTTTCCAAAAGGGCTTAATCAATTGGCATTCCCACCAGCAGTGAATGAGAGTCCTGTTGTCTTTGTATTCCATGCAAGAACTGGTTGTTCTTGCTCTTTTTTGATACCGCAAATCTCTGTGCATGAGACAATATCCCATTGTTGTCTTTATTTGCATATCCCAGATACTTAGTGATGCAGAATACTTTTTATCTGCCTTTTGGGCATTTGCATTTCTTCTTAGAGGAAGTTTCTATTCAGATCTCTTGGTCCGATTTATTTGGTGGGTTTATGCGTTCCTCTCTTATAAAATTCTACTAGAATCTTAGATATTAATCCCTTATCAGCTGAATGTTGGGTAAATATATTTCAATTCCATTTCAATTCCATGAGCTGTTATTGTATTCTGGTCATCATTTACTTTGAGGTGCACATGTTTCTAGGTTTAATGCAGTCCCGTATTTATTTTAGTTTGTACTTGACTGTTTAGTGGTATTTCATCTTAGAAGATGCTTTTGTTTCAATGTCATGTAGATTTCTGACTATGTTTTCCTCTATGTACCTTATGGATTCATATCAAACATCAAAAAATTTAATCCATTTTCATTTTCTTTCTGTGAATGGCATTAGAAAGGGGTCTGAGTTTTGTTTGTTTCCAATATAGCTGAACAGTTTTACCAATACCACATATTGAAGCAACTTTTTCTTGCTCCACTTAATGTTTTGCTTCTTTCAAAAATTAACTGATTATATCCAAAAGGTTTGTCTAAGGACTTTCAAGTCTACTAAATTGTTATGAGAGTCCGTATTTGTTTAATATCACACTGTTTTAATTACTACTACATTGTAGTAAAGTTTGAAATTGGAAAAAGTGATACCAATCTTGTTTTTTCCAAGGACTGCATTGGCAGTTTAGTTTTTCATAAAAATTTCAGCTTCTATTTATTTAAAAATTGTTATGGGAATCCGTATAGGGACTGCTTTGAATTTGTTCAATGTTTTGAGTAGTGTTGTAATTCTTATGATTTTAATCCTCCCAACCATGGCATGGATATGTTTCCATTTCCTCCTTTATTTCTTGAATTAGTATATTGTAATTTTCTTTTTATAGATCTTTACCTCTTTAGTTATAGTGATTCTGAGTACTTGGTTTTAAGAAAAATGGTGAATGGGATTGTTTTTTTGTATTTAGCCTCTATTTATTCTCTTTCATTATTTGTGATGAATCATTATATATCGATTTGTTGATTCATAATATTCAGGTGATTTCAATATTAATTTTATAGCTTGCTATTTTACTATGCAAATCTAATATTTCTATGAGCATTTTGTAGAGTCTTTAGAATTTTCTAAGTATAGTATGATGTCATATGCAAATCCTGAAAGCTTGACTACTTCTCCCGTTCCTATTTGGATGCCATTGATATCTTTCTCTTCAATTGCTATAGCAAATGCTTCCTGTACTAAATAAAATTGGTTAAAGTGGACAATCTTGTCTTCTGTCAAATCTTAGAGGCAAGGCTTTTCATTATTTTTCTTACCCTATTGAGCCTTTGCTGTGGACTTGTGGTAAATGGTTTTGACTATATTGAGGGAAGTTACTTATAGTATTCAATTAAAATGCTACAATAACATACAATTATTATGTTTATTCAGTCATTTTGTCAGTATGGGTAAGACATAACTAAAATATGCTTGATTTGTTAAAATATAATTAGACAAAAATATATTCAATTATAAAATATGTTGAAGTATTTTATATAAGTTAGTGCAGAGCAAAAGTATAGAAAAACCTTGATATTTAAAAGCATTATTCAGAACCACTTAATACCAATTTAGTATTGGTATATTTTGCTTTTGTGATTGAGCAACTCTTTTTTTTTTGCAAATAGTAGACTATATATATAGAATAACATGGGGATTCAATTGGTATTATTTTTTACCACTTTTAATAATTAAATCAGTGTTTTGAATAAACTATTTTGATCCTACATCCACTTTATTTTTATATCAATGAGTATGAATAAACGACTATATTACTTTCTAAATGACAATTTCAAAAAAGTTGTAAAACTTTTTTACAAGTTCAGGATATCAGGGGAAAAACTATGAAAAATATAAGAAAATATACGAATGTTATAGGGAAATTATACTGCTGGGAGGCAAAGAAAACATATAAATAACTATAAATGCATTTAGTGACCACTGCTAAATTGGTGACTACCATAACATTATAGCAATGATACTATCTTGAATATTCAAGAAAATAAATTCCACAAACATCACCCCTATGTACTGCTATATACTGAGTACTTTATATACAGATTTTCATTTTTTTTGTAGTTTATAAATGCTTTATTTGGAGGTGTTTAAAAGAGTTTGCCTCCCGCTCAGCAAGCCTGGCAAGCTTCTCGTGTTGTATTTGATATGCCAAATTCCAGTAACAATTATATTAGGTCATTCCATGACCTAATAATGGTTTGAGGCTCTTTATGTTCCTTTAGCAAGCCGATGCCCCTGGCTCTACTAGCATGAGACAGGACATATGGAGATATTACTGGTGCCTGCTCTAGCAAATAGATGATCAATGGGAAGATCGTGATCATGATCGTAGTTTATAAACTATTATTTATTATCAAATATTATTGTATTTTGTAAAAGGTGTGATCTTCTATATAGAACTCCTCCAGTTCCATGTAGAATTCCTCGATTTCTTCCTCCTTGTATGTGGATGTTGATGTGTGAGACAAAGGGAGACAGAAACTGCTGGCAGTGAGCCACATCTCTTTAAGTGTAATTGACCAATCTGGTTTGTTAGGCACTCAAATGAATCAATGTCCATGGCAAGGTTAGTGTGGACAAGGACACCAACACTACTGACATGTTTTTCATTGTATGTTCCAAGGAACAGCTCTTCTCCAGTGTCAAAAATGGTGTAATGCAATTTTAGTCAGTGATTTTAATGCCAAGATAGGACAGAGAAGATCTGCCAAAATTCCACATTGGGACCCATTGGCCTAGAATGGAATGAACAGGGTGAGAGACTACCTAAGTTTATCATGTCCACCAAGACCATTCATGGGAACTCACAGTTCCAGAAAGCTGAATTGAAACATTGGACATGGGAATCTCCCTAGTCGCTAGTTCCACAATGAAATTGATCACATCATATTCAATTGACATTTCGCCTGACAGATGTTGCTGTCCTCCCAAAATTCCAAACAGGATTGGACAACCGTCTCCTTTGTGCAAAATTCTGCTTCACACAACAGGAAGAAAAGGCTGCAAAGTTTAAGAAGAGAACTCCCAGAATGACCACCAACTGGGAACTCTTTGGCACCATTGTGGAAAGATGGGAAGATGCCATCATTGACGACATTGATGAAGAATACAACAGACTGGTTCAGCAACTCCATGATTGTGCTAAGAATGCTGATAGAGAGAAAACCACAAAAGGAGGCCTGTACTCAAAAACTCTTGAGCTCATTTGCCAATGGGGCAAGGTGCGAGCCTCAGGAGAGCAAATGCTAATATCCAAACTTGCAAAGCAGTGCAGAGAATAGATAAAGGAAGACATCAAATAGAGAAGAGCGGAAATAGTGGAATATGCAACAGATGCCGAGAAAAGCATTACGCAACACCCGCCTGTCCTTCGCCAATTAAGTCCAAGATGACTGCCCTCCAATGTCCTGATGGCTCTATCACATCTTCCAGAAAGGCAATGGAGAAGATTATCCTTGACTTCTACTCAGATCTCTTTGATAGCCACTTCCACCTACCCACATACCAAGTTTCACAGGATGGATATGTTGTATCCAACGTTCTCCTTTCTGAAATCCTACATGCTGTTTTGTCCATAAAGAAGCAAACAGCACCAGGCCAAGACAAAGTCAGACCCGTTACACCTGAAGAATCTGCCATCAGTACTCATCAATCCACTGGCTCGGCTCTTCACATGCTATCTATCTGAATGCAAGGTGCCCTCCCAATGGAAAACCAGCAGGACAGTTTTACTGTTCAAGAAGGAAGACAACCACTTCATTGAAAACTAGCACTCCATCTTCCCTTTGCTGTCATCTACAAACTGTTCACTCGAGTCATCCTGAACACGATTGGCAGAACAGTAGATGAAGGACAACCATGAGAGCGAGCTGGTTTCCAAAAAGGATTCAGCACAATCGACCATATCCACATGGTAACAGAGCTCAGTGAGGTTCTTAGGGAGTTCAAGGTGCTGCTCTGGCTAACGTTCATTGATTTAAGAAAGCCTTTGATTCTGTTGAGAACAAAGTGGTTATTCGAAGCCCCTACCCAAACAGGGCATTCAAACCCAATACATCAAGATCCTTTATGAGCTGTATTATGGATTCACCACTAGGATCTCACCATTCTACAAGGAAGTGATCATTGATGTCAAAAGAGGGATTCGGCAGGTAATACCATTTCACCAAAGCTCTTTATTGAACCCTCGAGAATGTCATGTGTCAATTAGAATGGGAAGGAATGGGAGTGAAGATAGACGGTTGGCAACTAAATCAACTCTGCTGTGCTAATGACATTGTTCTAATAACATCAAACATTACCTAAGTGGCACAAATGCTGACTGACTTCGAATGAGAATGTGGAAAGATAGGTCTACAAGCTGAATCTCCACATAACAATGCTCATGAAAATCGAACTACTTCCAGATGCTGCATTCACTTCAAAGGAACAAACATCTCTGAATGCAGCAGTATGTGACCCTAAGTCGAGAAGTCAAAATGATGAACGACCTAAAACCTAAGCTGTGTAGAAGGAAGAGAATGGCATGGAATGCCTTCAAGAGCATTGAAGAAATAGCTAAAAGAACAAAGAACCTCTGGATCCCAGCACATCTCTTTGACTCCACCTTTCTCCCTGCAGTAACATACACCTCAGAGACCTGGGCCCTACGAAAGCAGGATGAGATCACTATTTGGGTCTCCCAAAGTGAAATGACAAAGCTATGCTTGGAATATCACGCCTCACTCAAGTGAGAGAAGAAATCTGGAGTTCCGACATCTGTAGATGATCGAGACTCAGGGGCGCTGTCTCATTTGTCTAGGCGTCAAAAAATCAGAGAGGCTGGACATGCAATGAAATTTGGAGATGACCACTGGAACAGAGCTATTTTGACTGGATCCCACAAGACATCAAAAGATCACGTGGCCTCCAACCTACAAGATGGTCAGGCGTCTTTGTCAGAACCATGAATAAAAGGTTTGAGGCTCTTCTTATTCCTGGATCAAACAGATGCCTTTGGGCTACACTGGCACGCTATAGGGACAAATGAAAACTTTAAAGGCACCAGCTGGAGCAAATTGATAAATAATGGGATGTCAAGTGATCAAGTGATCAAATGATTGTATTTTATTTAGATGTCAATGTTTTGTGTGAATATAATGCAGTAATGTTTTTCCAGTAATGTTTTACTGTTTTAGTTTAAATTGAAAAAGTTCAGAGTAAAGCGAGGTGCTTTAACTTACAATAAATGAAACTGCATTTCAGAGAGAACAGATACATTAACTTCTTATAAATCTAGATGCAATTTTGCAGCAGTATTTATATTTATCTGTAAATAATAATTTTGTACTTCAATTGCATGCCCCATTCTTGCATGATACATTAACTTAAAGTAAAGGCCATGAACAAAATATGTTGTTATGTAGATGCTAGCAAGTAATTTAGAATTAGTTAACTATTTTCTACCTAATTTACTCATTCTAATTTATTTTTCTCCCTAAAACTCAATTTACTTAAGAGAAAATTTTATGAATAACCAAGGAGAGTGAATGTATCATATATAACAAAAGTTTAATGATATTTAATATCATTTATATATATTTTGTCAAGCTATATTTTTATTATTTATGTGAGTTGATTATTTTACTCATGCCTAATATTAAATTTTAATTTTTTGCTTTTGGGGTCACTTCTGGCAATGCTCACAGATTACTCCTGGATCTGTCCTCAGGAATTACTCCTGGCAGTGCTCAGGTCCATATGGTATTCCAGGAATCAAATCTGGATTTGCCACATGCAAGGCCAATACCATAACCACTGGACTATCACTCTGGCCCCTAATAATATTAAACTTTGTCTAAGAAACATTATGTGTTTCATAATACTAGTACCTGTAGCTAATACTAATCTAATTCATAATAGTAATATTTGTAGCTACTAGTCCATTAGTAGTCCAATGCTAATCCATGCTATTATGGACTAGGATTGATCGGCAACTCTCTATGGAATACATTATTCATATAGTGGAGGATATATAATTAGAGACTATAATTATACTTGAGTTTCTCAAGAAAATGAATAAAACGTAATTGCTGTTTAAGTATATGCTTATAGTTGATAAAAGCTGTTCTAGGAGAGGAGAAGTATATGTTACAATAAGCAACAAGGCTAGACATTATGAATTAAAATAAGGGAGCATAATTTCCACAGCAAGTAATGTCATACATTAAAACTGGTGATGGAAATGTCAGAGATGCAAACAAGTAATTTCAAAGAAAAACAATGCTTAATTTCTAAATTCTGACCAGGATCTCTGAAACACAAGCAGTAGCTTAAATTAAACATAGATATTGTTCTTTTGGGGAGTATATGCAGTAAATATATATGATCAAAACTATAACTATATTAGCATAAAAGTTTTTCTAGTAAAAATATTATATGTTTGTTTAAGACAACAAAACATTCACATTCTGATTATTATTACAGAATGGATGGTTGGAGGAGAATAAATACATGAGAAGCAACATGGGACAAGGCTTAAAGGGATTCAGGAATATTGGAATAGGGCTAATAATATTTAAGCAACAGAGTTAATAATACTGAAAACATGAGACCAAACATTAACAACCAAACTTAAAAGTTACTTATCAAGATCATATGCTTGGGGTTATGGGATATGGGAGGAAAACTGAGAAAATTTGTGGAGGGAACTTGACACTTGTTGAGAGAATGGCCCTGGAACATTGAATGTCCAAAATTAAACTGTGCCATAGGTTTGCCAGTATTTCAATACCATGCTGTTTTGCTTATTACTGCTTTGTAGTACAGTTTAAAATTGGGGAAGGAAGTGCCTCCCATCTTCCTTTTCCAAGGATAGCTTTAGCTATTCTTGGGGGTTTACTTTCCATATGAATTTTAGGAGTGTTTGATCAATTTCTTGGAAAAATATCATGAGCATCCTTAATTGGGACCACAATGAATCTGAATAATGCTTTGTGAAGTATTTCCATTTCGGAAATGTTAACTATCAGTGTCCACAAATGGGGACTGTTTCACCATTTCCTCATGTCCTACTTTATTTATTGAAGTACATTTTTGCAGTTTTCTTTGTACAAGTCTATACATCCTTAATTATGAGGTACTTGATTCTTGGATGCACTGTTGTGAATGGTATTTTTAATATAACTTTTTTTTCTATTTCATTATTAGCATATTGGAAGGTCATGAACTTTATGGTATTGATTCTGTAACCTGACACTCTACTATATAGATCCATTATTTCTAGAAGATTTCTGCTAGAGACTTTAGGGCTCTCTAAATATAATATCAAATCATCTGTGATGTGATAGCTTGACTGCTTCCTTCCTATCTGGATGACCTTGGTATATTTTTTCTTCCCTAATTGCAATGGCAATTAGCTCCAGTACTGTTGAAGATTATGACACATTTCCTCAAATATAAGATCATTTAATTTTTGATAAAGGGAACAAGAAACATGAAGTGCAACAAGAAGAGCCTCTTTAAGAAGTGGTGCTCAGAACACTGGACAGCTAATGTAATAAATGTACTCACACGCTCTATTGAACCTCATGCTGAAAAGTCAGATCAAAATGGATAGGAAATATCAACATCAGAACTGAATTCATAGGCACAAGGGAGAAAACGTAGGCAAAAACCTCCATGACATTGATGCTAAAGGCATCATTAAAGATGAAACACCACTGATAAAGCAAGTGTAAGCAAAGAAAACAATTGTGTCAACATGAAACTAAGGAAGTTCTGCACCTCAAAAAAATGGACTTGTCAATGTTTCTGATCTCCCACAATAGTGTGAGGATCAGAGGTTAGGTAATATAGAGAGCGAAACAGTATGCTAATAATTGTTGAAAATGGTAACAGACTAGAACTGAGCATTGAAATTAGGCAAAAGAATATACATAAAGAGCCCCTAAATATATGCATTGTAAACCACAATTGCAAATCACAAGAGGTCGGAGCCCTTGTCAACACGAACATGGCTGTGAACATTGATTCATTTGAATGCCTAACAAATTGGATAGGACAATAACACTTGAAGAGATGTGGACCACTGCCAGCAATTTCAATCTTCTTTGTCTATGCACCAACATCCGCATACAAGGAAGAAGAAAGTTGAGAAATTCTACATGGAACTGAAGGAGCTATATAAAAAAGATCACACCTTCTACAAGATCATAGTCAGTGATTTTAATGCCAAAATAGGACCGAGAAGATTAGCGAAGAACTCCACATCAGGACCCATGGCTTAGAATGGAATAAACAGGGTGGACAGCCAGGCTATCTGAGTTCATCATGTCCACCAAGACCATTCAAGGGAACTCACAGTTCCAGAAGGCTGAAGCGAAATATTGGACATGGGAATCTCCTGTTGGACAGTTCCACAATGAAATTGACCACATCATCTTCAATTGACAGTTCTGCTGACCAATGTTGTTGTCGTCCCAAAATTCCAAACAGAATCGGACCACCATTTCCTTAGTGCAAAATTCTACTTCAAGCAATGGGGAGAAAGGCTGCAAAGGTTAAGAAGAGAGAACTACCAGACGACCACCAACTGGGAACTTTTTGGCACCATTGCAGCAACATGGGAAGATACCATCATTGGCGACATAGATGAAGAATACAACCGACTGGTTCAGCACCTCCATGATTGTGCTAAGAATGCCGAAAGAGAGAAAGACACAAAAGGATGCCTGTCTTCAAAAACTATCATGTTCATTTGTCCAACATGGCAAGGCACGAGCCTCATGGACCAAATGCTAACATCCAAGCTTACAAAGCAGTGCAGAGAAGTGATAAAGGAAGACCTCAAAGGGAGAAGAGCAGGAATATTGGAAGATGCATCAGAAGCCTGGAAAAGCTTTCACTAATGCCCGCCTGTAATTCGCCAACTATAAGACCAAGATGACTGCTCTCCAATGACCTGGCGGATCTATCACATCTTCCAGAAAGGCAATGGAGAAGATTATCCATGACTTCTACTCAGATCTCTTTGATAGCCACGTCCACCTGCCTACATACCAAACTCTGCAGGATGGATATGTCGTTCCCAATGGTCTCTCTTTTGAAATCCAACATACCATTTTTGTCAGTAAAGAAGGTAACAGCACCAGGCCAAGACAAAGTCAGACCCGAACACCTGAAGAATCTGTCATCAGTACTCATCAACACACTGGCTCGACTATTCACACGCTACCTGTCTGAGTGCAAGATGCCCTCCCAATGGAAAACCAGGAGACTTCTACTGTTCAAGAAGGGGAGACATTCACGACATTGGCAACTATCACCCCATCTGCCTGTTGTATGTCATCTACAAGCTGTTCACTCAAATCATCCTGAACAGGATTGGCAGAACATTAGATGAAGGACAACCATGCAAGAAAGCTGGCTTCCGAAAAGGATTCAGCACAATCGGCCATATCCATACTGTAACCAAGCTAATTGAGGTTTGTAGGGAGTTCAAGATGCCACTCTGTCTCACGTTCATTGATTTCAAGAAAGTCTTTGATTCTGTGGAAACTGAAGCAATCATCGATGCCCTTGCCAAACATTACGTTCAAACCCAATACATCAAGATCCTTCATGAGCTGTATTATGGATTCACAATAAGGATCTCACCATTCTACAAGGAATTTATCATTAATGTCAAAAGAGGGGTTCAGCAGGGTGAAACCATTTCACCAAAACTTTTCAACGCCACCCTTGAAAACATTATGTGATAATTTGAATGTGAAGGACTAGGAGTGAAGATAGACAACTGGCGACTACACCACCTTTCTTCACTGATGACATTGTTCTAATAACACCAAACATTAGCCAAGAGGCACAAATGCTGACTGACTTTGATGGAAAATGTGGAAGTATAGGTCTATAGCTGAATCTCAACAAAACTATGTTCATGAAAAATAAACTAGTTCTATAGGTCCCATTCACTCTCAGTGGAACAAACATCTCTGAATGTCGCAGTATGTGTACCTAAGTTGAGAAGTCAACATGATGAATAACCTAAAACTGTGCTGTGCAGGAGGAAGAGAGCACCACTGAATGCCTTCAGCATCAAAGAAATAGCTAAAAAAGACAGAAAAAACTCCAGCTCTGGGCACGTCTCTTCGGCTCCACTGTTCTCCCTGCATTAACATACACCTCAGAGACCTGGGCCCTACAAAAGCAGGATGAGAATGTTATTCAGTCTCCCAAAGAAGAATCAAAAGAGTTATGCTTGGAATATCTCGCCTCACTCAAGTGAGAGAAGGAATCAGGAGTTCCAACCTCTATCACTGTTCTGGAGTCGGGGATGCTGTCCCGTTTGCCAAGGCATCAAAAATTAGATGGGCTGGACATGTAATGTGATTTGGAGATGACCGCTGGACTAGAGCCATTACTGACTGGGTCCCACGGGATGTCAAACGATTGCATGGCCTCCCACCTACTAGATGGTCAGACTTCTTCATCAAGACCCTGAATGAATGGTTGATGCTGTTCCCTATTCCTGAAGCAACCAGATGCCATTGGGCTACACTGGCATGTGGTAAGTTTAAATGGAAATGTTACTGGTGCCTGCTCATGCAAATCGATCAATAACGGGATGTCAAGTGTTTAAGTGATCCAGTGAAATCACAATGTGTCAGAGAAAGGAGAGAAGAATAAGAAGAGAGGAAGAGGAAGAATAGAAATATGGAATAGGAAGAGGAAGGAGATGAGGGAAGAGGAAAAGGAGGAAGATTAGGAGGAGGAGGAAGAAGAGGAGGAAGAATAGGAAGAGGAGGAAAAGAAGTAGGAGGAGTTTGAGGAGAAGAGGAAGAATAGGAGGAGGTGGAGTAGAAGGAGGAGGAAGAGAATAAGAGTGTCTGACATAGAGGCAGCTGTGGGATTAGTTAAGGATTGTGGGGACACTGGTGTTGGGAAGGGTTCACTGGTGTAGTGTAATCTACAATGAGAGGTAAAGTCACATGTACTTCGGAACTAGGCCCACAGAATGCATGATGCTCATTGCCTGTGGTATTGATGACCATTGAGACCAACCACCAACCAGTCAACATTCAGTTGCCCTACAGGGTGACACCCAACAGCGCTTCTTCTTCTTGTTACTGTGGAATCAATGTGAATTATTCTATTGCATATTTACTTCAAATCACCACAAGCAAATTGGTGGAGGACGCTATCGTCCATCAAGATCCCTCTGTCACTTTCATACAATCTTTGCTTTTACCTCACTCCTCACCCTGTCTGAAAATCTGTTTCATAATCAAATAATAAGATTTTATTTTCATTTGATACTGCATATTCTCTTGCTTTATTTATCTATACACCTACCCCCAAAGAGTTAGATCACCTGGTGCTTGTCCTTTTCATTTGTTTATTCCACTTAACACAAAATGCTCCAAGCTGCAAAATGCACATGTTTACATTTTTTCTCAGTACTCTACAGCAATCCATTGTTTATATATACTAAACTTCTCTATTAGTTTTTCTTTAATGAACCCAGAGCCATGGGAGTGCCTGGCAAGCTCCCTGAGGTGTATTTGATATGCCAAAAACAATAATGATAATGGACCTCATTCCCAATGAATGGAGACGTTACTGGCACCTACTTGAGCAAATCGATGAAAAACAAGAAGACAAGTGACAGAAGTGAATTGGACATTTGGGTTGTTTTTTCCATACTCTGGCTGGTTTTCTAAGCACTGTAATAAATGTGAGTACACATATCTTTTTAATTAATGGCCTGTACTTTGTGTATATGTCAAGAAGGGACATTTTGCATGCCTATAACAGTTCTAGACATTTTTTGTTGAGAAGTCCCTATACTGTTTTTCATAGAAGTTGAACCACACAACTTTCTCAGCAACCATGAAAAAGGATTCCTATTACACCACAGTGCCTCTAACACCAACACTTTGAAAAAATAGTTACTTCCCCAAGTTGCCTAGGCACCAACACAGCATTCCCAGCTCTGCTGGAGGGGACAATGGTATGTCAAGTACCAAACTCACAGCCTTGCACATTTTCCAAGCCCATGAACAGAAAAAATGTATATAAATGATTATTTAAAATGTGATATAGAAATTGTGGTTTAGAATAATCCCCACAAAAAGACTACCTCCATTTGCTAGACTCTAAAGCAGAGAAACTTCTTCTGGATCCATATTTTGAATTTTGCTATTGGAAAGTAACTCAGTTTTTCTTCTTTGATCAGTGTCCCATAACAATTAAAATTGTTGTCTTTAAGACACTAATGAGTAAAAAACACTGATTCTGGAAAAGCAAAACCAAGAACAAAACCATAACTGAAAACCCTCTATAACAAGGGATGGGTAACAGAAATATTTGCAAAGTTCTGCATTATATTGTTGAAGAACATAGTGGTTACAGAGACCATGCACTTTGCCCTTAGATAAGCAATACTTTCTTTAGAAATCACCAAAATTTAAATACTAGTCTTACCAGTAAGCTCATAATTGTATAATTATTATTATACAAACAATAACCATTAAATACAGCTTTGGGGTGGAAGAGATAACTGTTTACAGTGTGACACAGTGAAAATATAAGAATAAATTCTAGGAATTAAGTAGAAAATAACTTTGACACACCAACCTTTTATATTTGCCACAAGAGAAATGCAGTATATGTTGAGTACTGTTGGTTTCCATAGCAATAAAGTATATTAATTCCAAGTTAAATTCTTAGCAGTAAAAAAAAACCTCTACACTAAATTCCAAAGTAATTTAACTTATTCTCTATGGTATTTTACAAAATGCCCATTTTTAAATTTAAAATTTTGGCTTTGTGGCAACACTCAGGGATTCTCAAGGTTTATACTTGGCTGACTCCTTGGAAGGAATTGGGGGGCTATACGTGGTGCTGTGCACTGAACCCTGGTCAACTGTGAACAAAGCTAGTGCCTTACCTGCTGTATTTTTGCTTGGGTCAAAATGTGCAGAGTTATTGAAAGAAAACACAAAGGAATACTTATTGAAACATACCAAATGAATTAAAAATGCAAAAGTGGAACTGGTGCTACCAAATTATGTTAGTTTAAAGACAGTTACTCACACACATATGTGCGTGACAGTGTGTATTTTCTGTTCTCCTTATACTATGCGGGAGGACTATCAAGGAGGGAAGCTGTTATAGTAAACTACTGTCTTCCTCTGTGAAGTGACCTCTATAAAATAAAAGGTGAAGAGGGTCATGGTAGACTGGAAGTGTCATAGGGTGGAAAGGCTTCTCAGCCTAGAAAAGAAAGCAATACATATTAAAGAAATGGAGACTATTTAATTTTATATATGAAAGCAATAAGCCATTTTAACTTTAGATGGGCCATAAGTGTATGAACAAAATACTATTTGTTGTAAACAGTTCAAAGGAAAGGAGCTAAAATTGTTATAAAAATTTAGTAAGACAGAAATTATTTAAAAGGAATTCTCACCTAGTAATACTCCCATACATAGAATAGGGATTGTTAATTCTAGTTAAATTGGTCAAATCTTACATAGATTTTTATGATATTTTACTCACTAATCTCTATACTCCCTGACCTGTAACTATCCTGAAGGTTTGATGTTTGATTTTAGTACCAGTTTGTAAATGTTAACTCCTAATTCATTGTAACTCTTTAATATAAATTCTTCCTCTGCGCCTCTCTCCTTCCCATTCTTCCTTCTTTCATATCTTCTTTATTTCCTCCCTTGTTTCCATCACTCGTTCATGCCCTACCTTGTTCCTTCATTCCCTACTCTCCTTACTTTCCATTTTTCTTTCATGTCATTGTCATCCTTCCTTCCTTTGTCCCTTCCACCCTCCCTCCCTTCCTTACTTCCTGCCTAGGTTCCTACATTCCTTCCTTCTCTCTTTCATTGCTTTCCTCCTTTCCTACCTTTTTAATTCCTTATACTCTACCTCCTCTTGATTTATTTTTTCCTTCATCTTCTGTTCATATACATTTAGAAAGTCTAAATTTTTGTTTGCTTTACTTATAATGGACTGTTAAGAGAGTACATGTATTTCAAATAGCATTGTTATCTTTGAAAAAACAAAAAAATTATAATTAGTATATTCATATTTATCTTTAGTATATTCATATTTTGCCTAATAAAATTTCTCGAAAGTTCAATTGCATTATACTACAAATCTTTTACTTGGATGCTAGACCGTGAAATGACTTTTGAAAACTGAAATTGGGTTTTTCCTTATTTTCTGCATCTTAGATTTTATAAAATCCTGATGTCATTTTGTTGCTATTTTATTACATATTTTAATATACTTCTTGATTGCTTGTACTTTGAATAATGGCAACACATGTATGACTGCCTAAACTCACATGATGTCATAAAATATTTTATATAAACATAAAAATCTTATGTTTTGTCTCAAAATAACCATTAATTCAGGAGAGTAAATAAAAGTCAAATTGTGATTATTGACTCTGGATTTAATATTAATATCACATATATATCCCCGGTTTTATCACAAAATATAGCTATTCCTTAGAGAATTTTTTGTTTCAACTGATAACTGAAATATCTTACAAAATTTACATTTTCTTTGATAGAATATTACAAATATATGGTCAGCCATAAATAATGCATTGTAGCACACGTTGAGTAGGGGAACAGTATTTCTACCGGCAGTAGTTTGCCGATAGAGCTCCAAGGGGTGTTGCTCAAACAGGCAACCTACGATTTCAGAATCTTCACTTTAAAAAAAAAAGCTCATTTTTAGAAATTTTCTTATAAAAACAAATAAAAAGATTGCAAAGCAGATTAAATTATATGTTTACGTAACTGTGGAACTTAATGTAACTCCTGCATCATAATTCTTTTTGGATAAGTGTTATTCTATCATCAAAAATAAATGATCTGGGACTGTGATAGATGAGTTGATGACAGAACATATTTTGTAAGCAAGAGGGGCAGATAGATTCTTGGCACCACAGGACCCTTGATTGCCGCTATTATTCATGCTTGGAGTAGTCACTAACACTAACAAGAGTGACCAAAATCAGACAAACAAAATTTCTGAGTAAATTCACTTGATCACTTGACATCCCATTATTCATCGATTTGCTTGAGCAGGCACCAGTAACATTTCCATTTGACCTTATCACGTGCCAGTGTAGCTCAATGCCATCTGCTTACTTCAGGAATATGAAGAGCCTCAAACAGTTCGTTCAGGGTCTTGATGAAGAAGTCTGATCATTTTGTAGGTGGGCGACCATGTGATCTTTTGACATCCAGTGGGATCCAGTCGGTAACAACTCTAGTCCAGCGGTCGTCTCCAAATCGCATTACATGTCTAGCCTATCTGATTTTTTGAAGCCTTGGCAAATGAGACAGCGTCCCTGACTCTGGAACTGCGATGGAGGTCGAACTCCGGATTCCTTCTCTCACTTGAGTGAGGCCTGATATTCCAAGCATAGCTCTTTCAATTCCTCTTTGGGAGACCTGAATAGCGTTCTCATCCTGCTTTCGTAGAGTAAATTATTTGTAAGTATAATGGCTGTCTATTATACCTAGTAAAATTTAGAAAGCTTTAAGCTCTAAAATGTTAAGATAAGTGAAGAGATAGTACAGTGGGTTGGCACTTTTCAATCCCTAATACTACATATGGTCCCCAAAACCTTGTCAGGAATTTAGTGTCAAATCTCTGAACATCCTGAGAAATGTCTCAAAATCACTGTCACTATCACTATCCTACTGTTGATCATCTATTTGCTAGAGCGGGCACCAGTAATATCTACATATGTCCTGTCGCATGCTAGTAGAACCCAAGGGCATCTATTTGCTCCAGGAACATAAAGAGCCTCATATTAGGTCATGGGGATGAACTAATATAATTGTTACTGGTATTTGGCATATCAAATAAAACAGGGCAGCTTGCCAGGCTTGCCATGCAGGAGGCATACCCTTGTAGTCACCTCTAAATATAGCATTTATAGATGAACCGCTTTGCGGCCGCGAGACAGGATGTGATAGGCTGTCGCTGGGTGGAGTTCTGACGAGAGGGAAGTCCAGATGTGGAAAATGGTGGCCTGATGGAGTGGGGAGGGTCATCTGGCTTGTTGTGCGGCTCTGCTGGGGTGGCGGACCAGGGCTAGAACCCGCCATCCCTCCCGGGCGCCTCGTGATTGGCTGGGCACAGGGAGAGCAAGTAGCATCTCTGCCCCATGTCTGTAAGTCTCTGATTCAGCATACCTGGGCCAGATTGAAAAAAAACTGCTGCAGGGTGGAACTTGATGAGACAGACTGTGATAGGCTGTCACTGGGTGGAGTTCTTCATAGCTGGCATGGAAACCAAAACAGGATAATAGAAATTTAAAATGTTAATATGCTTGATAATGTATTAATATAACTTTTACAGACAGACTACTTCTAAAGCAACTGCAGAATCAGAAATATATAGTAGCATATGCATTTCATAGAACGAACCTTTGGAAAACTAAGAAATATAGCAAATATCTGAGAAGCATAATATACTTCCCTGAGATATTTAATTATTTTTTGAAGGGACTGTGATTATTCCCTAGCCTATATTATATATATATATATACATATATACATATATGTACATATATATATATATATATACATATATATCATTAAGAGTATATATATACTCTTAAGTTCATAAATAAGAGTAATTTTTTGAGTTTGGTATAAGGTTTGGTGTCTGGTAGTAAATAATTTCCTAACTAGGACAAAAATTTAAACTATTTAATGAGGAGTGAGTTATTTTATTTTTTCTGTCCAATAATTTTGCAATTATCTAGATTTTCATACCATTTTTCCACCAAATAGTGTAAATCTCCAATTCAGATTTCAATACTAACAACATCATTGGCATCATTTTTCATGTATTTCCATAAACATCTTTCCTCCATGGGTTTTCATTAGAATGCATATGCGTATATTATGCATGTATATGCATACCTATGTATTTTTATATGTATTTAAATATGCTATTGCTTATGTATGCATGTATATATTATTTAGATAACTAATTATATTCAATAATAATTTAAAGGTGTTTTTAACCATGAAAGTACAGAAATTTATTTGGTTGACATCAATGTGTAACAAAATAAATGGTTGATGGATATTTAAAGGATGAGATAGTACATGAATAAAAATCTAATTTCCCATTTTTAGCACTGAACTTATTCATCTGACACTGGAGCTATTATTGTATATAAAATTAATCTTAAAACTGAAAACTTGTTGGATATACATACTAAACACGTGAAATAAAGTTGCTTTAGTTTGCAATTTAAAAATAAGCATAAATCTTCATAATATATAATTTAATGTTGCATGCTATTAAATATATTAAACTTATTACATATACTGACATTTAATAGATATTTTGCTGTTATATATGTTTCAAGTAACATTTTGTCATACATAGAAATGTATTTGCGGAAAATATTTTGTATGTTTATAAGATTTATGAGTTGTTCTGTGTTTTTGCTATAAAATCTTCCATATTATAGTGTCAGATTTCTAGATAAGAGCTATCAACTTTCATTTCTATACTCTTTTATGTGTCAACATTCTGCTTCGTGTTCTGCCATGATTAACCTAATTTAATTTTTGTTACTCAAGCACTCACACTTTTATTAATTCAAATGAACATCTACACTGGGAAAAATAAAATAGCCCCTGATTTCTTCCTTTAGGTGACCTGCACAAAAGTTGACATTTTAAACTTGTTTTTATTGCTATAAGCAAAGCATTCATTTCTTTGTAAACTTGGAGGTAAGCTAAAATGACTTTAACTTCTAGGTATTTCTTCAGATGATAAATCAGCCTTTCTTTAAGAGAAGAGGGAAATCTGAGAATTGTGCCCTCTTTCAAATCAGTCTTTCAGACATAAAGACTAAGGTCAGAGTGCAATAAAAGCAGAATATGAAAAGTATATAATTAGGTCATCAGTTCCTAAAACATAGGAATAATCCTCAGAGAAGCATCAGGCTTATCTGCTCTTTTAGAGGCCTTTGGAAGAGTTTAAATTATCTATATGGGCGGAGGCGATAGCCCAGCGGGTAGGGCATTTGCCTTGCATGCAGCCGGCCCATGCAGGCCCTGGTTCGATCCCTGGCATCCCATATGGTCCCCCGAACACATCCAGGAGTAATTCCTGAGTGCAGAGCCAGGAGAAACCCCAGAGCACCGCTGGGTGTGACCCAAAAAAAAAAAAAATATCTATATGAGTCAGTTTTTTTTTTCTTCCTCCCCTATATGAATCAGTTTGTCAGAGGAAAGGAGCCTGCTGCTTTGAACTGCTACAAATACTTTCTTACCTTGAATTTATTGCAATCTGGTGTGAAGTAATGTTTTGAGGAATCCCTTCAAAGCGCTATGATCAGTGGATTCTGCCACTAATCTAGCTACAGGTTCATTTATGGGAAATAACAAATATAAGGTGAATATGAATGAATGCATTTCTAGAATCAACTAATCTATAATTTTTAAGAACATTTCTATTGTATATACTCTCAAAGAACAATAAATGAGAGAAGTAAAGTTAGAAGAAGAGAAGTTAAAAAATAATTGTGAGAAGGGAACAAGGAAGAAAGGGAGGATGAGTTAATGCACACCATCAATAAGCAAAACTGAGATAAGAAAATTATCCTAAATTATTTTAGAACTAAAAAAGAAAGCAATTAATATAAAATACCCAAATGGAATTTTAAATTTTACAATTTCTTTAGTCTTAACCACTCAATTTATGTCTTTCATAAATTCATGCCATAGTAAAAAATGTAACAGTACATTAAGTATATCTATTTAGATATATATGACATATATTATAATATATAATAATGTAATAGTATATCTATTATACTAACTTCTCTTCTTTTGGATGATAATTAAAGCTCCTCACACTTGAAATTATGAGAAATCAGAAAAATTATGGAATATAATAAATATGAATCAAATTCATAAAATAATTATGAAAAATTCTGATACTTAAAATTACTCAGAAACAGTTTGGGGGAATAGAGATATACCTCAAAAACCTATCATGCATGCTTTGCATTAAGGACATCATGGTTTGGTCTTGAGTACCGTAAAGTCCCATCAGGACTGTTAAGAGAAATACTTGCAAATGGAGCTGAAAACAGTAAGAAGTCTCTAGGCAGCATAAGGTGCGGTTCTCAACCAGTCAAGCAAACAAACAAGCAAAGAAAACAAACCAGGTTTTGAAACTGTTGTGTATGTATTGTATGAGTAAAATCTTTAAAGGAAATGTACATATGGACTTCTGATAATGTGAAGGCATATTATATTGTATCACTGACTTCCCGTAGATCATTGATTAGCTCGAGTGGGCACTAGTAACATCTCCATACGTTCTGTCACATGAGAGATAGCCCAAGGGCATCTGCCCGCTCCAGGAACATAAAGATCCTCAAAACATTCCATCAAGTCTTGGGAATGAGATCCATAATTGTACTGGTATTTGGCATGTCAAATTGAAACGGGTAGCTTTCAGGCTCTGCCTGGCAATATTGTATAATATAATACATTAGTATATTGTATGCTGATATTTTATATTGTAAATATAGCATTATTACACAAAATAATATAGTATAATAATCTACATGCTACATTCCAAATCTTAAATTTGACTATTGAGGGCTTTGTTCTTGTTTTGAGAAGAAATTACTATATTTTTTTTTGCCGTATATAACTAAACTAGTTATTTCAAACTCACTTTACTTTTTAGTTAGGAATTTCTGTTTATAATGATCTAATCTAGATATATCAAGTTAAGCATAATATTTAAGTATGCCAGTATTAAGATTCTGCTTAATCGTTTTTCATGGATAATTTTATTCATAAGGATTATAGTACTTGTGGTGTGTGTGGTTTTCAGAGAAAACAGTGAGATGGCTGGTACCCCATCCCCTTGGAGCACAGGTGTCCCCATCCCCTCTTGGAGACCTGATTTAGCAGATTTTAAAGTTGGTGAGAGAAAAAACTGTGGCAGTAACACACATATTCATGACCAACCATGTAGGGCATCATTAATTCGAGACCCTTCAAAAGTGAGATCAGTATTGAGCGTGGTTTTTGGGATGGGCTGCTAGGATGCCAGCTAATGGACCACCAGTTTAACTCCTCGTTCATATCGCCTAAGACCCTTATCTTCATCTTGGCTTCTTATGCTTTACTCTCACCAGGGTATCCTGGCTACCCCAAATACATTAGGCCAGTGGTCATTTAACCCATGCTCCAATTCACATCTCTCTCCAAATTTAAAACTAAAAATAAGTGCAAGAAACAATACAACCTGAATAAAAAGTAACCAAGGTTAAGGACAAATAATATGTTCCCTGTATCAGTGCAAGTTGCCCCACTAAATTACAAAGGAAATCAAAGAAGAAGGGAATATCCTTGAAGGGAAAGAAAAAGATCACTACCCACGAGCTTCCTCAGGGTCCTTGGCAGTGAGTTTGTGTGGGAGCAGGGTGGGGGGCCACTGAGAATGTATGGGAAGGAGCCATCTCCAGACCACCACGGCACCATGGAGAAACGGTGTGGAACTTCAGCACAAAGAATGGAAGAAGACAGGAGTCAAAGTCAAAGGCTGGAAAACAAATTTTTAAGCAGAAAACTGCTTCAAAAGGCTGCAGTGGCCATACTAGTAAGTAATGATATAAAGTTCAGACTGCAAAAGATAAGAAGAGAGAGCGAAGATCATTTCTTACTCATCAAAAGATAGGATTTTTATGTTACTTCTATTTTCTATGCATTCCCTCTATGTCTACAATAAGTATAATATCGGTGGGTACACATAGCATACATTTTATTTCACTTCAGTTTATGTTAGAGAAAATTGATCTTAGAAAATGATAGTTATTTTTTTTAAAATTTCTTCTTTCCTCTTCCTCTTCCTTTCCTTTTCTTCTTCCTCTTCCTTTCCTTTCCTTTCTCTTCTTCTTCTTTCGTCTTCGTCTTCTTCTTCTTCTTCTTCTTCTTCTTCTTCTTCTTCTTCTTCTTCTTTCTTCTTCTTCTTCTTCTTCTTCTTCTTCTTCTTCTTCTTCTTCTTCTTCTTCTTCTTCTTCGCCTTCTTCATCTTCGCCTTCTTCGTCTTCTTCGATTTCTTCCTCTTATTCTTTTATTCTTTTACTTTGCTTCTCTATCTTTTTCTCTCTTTCCTTCTCCTTCACATTGTAGCTTGCAATGCATACATTTAGAGGCTATCATGTATATTCCTTTGTTTAAAGTGATATTTAGTGATAAATGTTAAGGGTCATTGAAATGATCATTAGAATACAGTATGATAGATACTGAATGAGTAGATTAATAAGATGATTGCATTTGGGGATATCTGAGAATTCAACAAAGGGAGAGGTAAGCCATCTTTAGATAGGAAGGTTTAATGAACTTGATTTAACTTAACTGAACAAGCTTAATATCAACAAGCCAGAGGACCCCCGACTCCAAATAAATGCAGTCATTCTATATCTGTCTTTTTTTCTTTCTGACTAATTTTATTCAACATGATCCTCTCCATGTACATCCATTTATAGGCAAATTTCATAACTTCTTTTTTTTGGAGCCTTGTTTTACCTTTTGAGCTAGATTCTCTCTATAGAAAAACAAATGTCAACTGTTGAAATGTCAGGTTGTTTTGATTTTATGGTAAACATAGAGCAAAATCTCAAGCCCAGCTCGTCAGAACCCCAGCCTAGAAAGAAACCTATTTCACAGATACAGATGGAGCTGCTACTGGCTCTACCCGTTGTACACGGCCACAAAACAGCTGCACTGCCCATCAGTAAATGCAAAAACTAAGAGAGCACACATGGCAGAGCCTGGAAAGCTACCCGTGTTGTATTTGATATGTCCAAAAACAGTAACTAGAATACACCTCATTCTCATGACCTGAAGGAATGGTTTGAGACTTCATGTTCCTGGTGTGAGGAGAGACTTGGCTTGCACTATCTTGCAACAGGGGCAAATGGAGATGTTACTGGTACCCACTTGAGCAAGTTGATGAGCACAGAAAGACAAATGATACAAGTGATACGAGTGATACAGCAAAAGACACGATTAAAGAAGCTGTGAGTGACAAAGTGTTAAAGAAAAGGCTACCACGGGGTTGATGTTAAATATTTGGAGAGATTATTTGTAGGTAAGTCAGCTACCTAAAGACTGAAATCAGTCACTCAGGTTTCAGAGAACCATGTTTGACCCATTTTGCTTGATATAATGTCAAAATATAATGAGACATGACACACTTATAAAAACAGACCACAGATCTGTCAGGAATCCACTGGGGTCCCCAACAGTATTAGGAAATGAGTTCCCTTCTACCTCCAAGGCCAGTGAGGAATGGATGAAGATTAAGGAGTCCAGCACAGTTCCAAAAGTCTTTTACTAAAACAAGCTCATCCACTACAATACAAGACAATGGGATTCCTCAGACCTCTAGCCTTTTCTTTTTGTTTTCTTTTTCTTTTTTCTTCTTTTTTTTTTTGCTTTTTTGGGTCACACCTGGCAATGCTCAGGGGTTACTCCTGGCTCTTCACTCAGGAATTACTCCTGGTGGTGCTCAGGGGACCATATGGGATGCCGGGAATCAAACCTAGGCTAGCATGGGCCAGCTGCATGCAAGGCAAACACCCTACCCACTGCACTATCACTCTGGCCCCAGACAGACCTCTAGCTTTTGATTAGAACTCCTACCATGCTCTAGGCCCAAGTCTCTCACAAAGTAGATGGATATCCCTCAAGTCAGTCCCCTATATATCCGAAAGTAATCCTATCTTCAGGGAGGGTAATGACAACAAAGATCAATGAATTAGCTTCTAGGTGTAGATGTAGGATGGTACCACACTAGGGTAGTGCCTCACTTGCTTCATGTCCAAACAAATGATTATGCCAGGGCCTAGTCCCTTCTTCTGAGTTTATCTCTTATGTCAAAACACTGGGGAGAGAGAGAGGGCTGGTAAAAAGAAATACATCTTAATGGGTGTATATCCATGGCAAGAAACACATCATAATTTCATGGGCTTTATGCAATCTAGATGGTACCCACAGGGTCATTTTTATTTCTCATGTGCACCAGGGTGATTGTGAGTGTCTTTTCCTCCGTTTACTAAAAGGTCTGCTCACCTGCCTGAGGGCCAGCTAGTATGATCCTTCTTTGAATCTTAAGTAGTCTCAAGGTAGCCAGGATGGTGGTCTTCTGGCAAATTCTAACTGTTCCACTCTGGGACCAGAGGGTATTTTGAGGAATTGTGCCCAATCTAGATAACATTTAAATCGTAGTGGTGATTGTAATGATATTTCAGAGGTTATTAATTCAGAATCAAAATGACTCCTGTAACTACCATGTACTCCATCGGTGTTTACACAGAAGAGAGATCTCATTAGCATAAATTCTAGCTTATGGACATGTAAATAGCTTAAACTGTAAGTAGATTAAACAGTAAAGATCCTAAATTTGCTAGGCCCTGTCATCCAACACAGATATGATATAATATCTAAGCTATGATTTTATAAATCCATCAACTCTTTGCAGATGTTATGAGGATTGTTTATTAAACATCAAATAATAATGCTTTACCTTGTCCTTTGAAATAAAATTTTCAGTTATTTACATTCAATAGACATGAGATTAAGTAATTTAAAATATGTCTTTAAAACTATATTACAAGTTGTCACATTTCTAAGCAAAATTAAAAATCTTGAGTGTTTTAGATGTGTTGAAATTCCTGTTTCAGTAATTTTAAGAATCTCAAAGTTTTTATGCTTAAAGTTCTGTATTGATTATGTAATAGGACATATTTTACACATTTAAAACCACTGTTCAAGCTATTTGTTTTCCTGGGATTTGATTAGCTTTATTCACTTAAAGTCTTAAGCCTTTGCCTATCTTTATCACATCTGAATTTCATAGTAAGCATCTGTTCTGGATATGGATTTGCCTTTCTTGATTGAACTAGTTTTCCTAGCATTACAAGTTGTTAAGCAATTCTAGGACATTCAGGAATCACTTTATTGATTCGTAGTAAACAAAGCCATATCTCCTAGCAGGGTATATATTTTTATGCTACATGGCAATAAAAACAGGGAAAGCCATAGAATTCACCAACTATTTATATATCACAGTGTCAAGATTAAGCTGCTCAAACAGAACATGAGGTCAACAGGGTCAACATTTTCTCTCTAAAAAAATGACATGAACGTTTTTCAGTCAACTTGTGGTAATGTTTAGGTTCTTAAAGTATAAAAAAAGTTACTATTTTATCAGGAATTGTTGAAACTCATATACATCAGGCAGTTTACAGAAAATTTCCCCTCAAAGAGATTTTACTGAAAAAAAATGAGTGATTTTTATAATCCCAGCTTATAAAATAGAACTCAGAAGTTTTATAATGAAAATGAATAACACATGACAGAAAGGAATACTAGTAACACTGACTGATAATACAAGAATTAGTCAAACTCAGAAGTACACAGACTACCTCTCTCCGAGAAGTCGTCATTCAGTTTCTCTGGCAGACTGGGGGCAGTAAAGTCTGACAGGAAAAATAGGAAAAGTAGGAAATGAGGGGCTGGAGCAATAGTAAAGCATGTAGGGTGTTTGTCTTGCACACTGTTGATCAGGGTTCAATCCACAGTATTCCATATAGGCCCTGGAGCACCATCAGGAGTAATTGCTGAGTGCAGAGCCAGGAGTAACTCCTGAGCACTTCTGGTTGTGACAAAAAAAGAAAAAAGTGAGAAGGAAAAGTGAATGCTGTGAAAATCACATCTGAGATCAGACTGTAAAAGAAGATGCTCTGGGAACAGGATATTTGATCTGAATCTATAGTAAAGAGCATTTTACGCACTTTCATGAATGAAATTGTATCCTTTTTGTTTTAATTTTACATATTTTTTTTCTTTGATCACTTGATCAATTGAATCCCGTTATTCATCGATTTGCTCGAGCGGGAGCCAGTAACATTTCCATTGGACCCTATCACGTGCCAATGTAGCCCAATGGCATCTGGTTGATTCAGGAATATGGAAGAGCCTCAAACCGTTCTTTCAGGGTCTTTACAAGGAAGTCTGACCATCTTGTAGGTGGGCGGCCACGTGATCTTTTGAAGTCCCGTGGGATCCAGTCGGTAATGGCTCTAGTCCAGCGGTTGTCTCCAAATCATATTACATGTCCAGCCCATCTGATTTTCGATACCTTGGCAAACGAGACAGCATCCCTGATTCTGGAATAGCTATGGAGGTCAGAACTCCGGATTCCTTCTCTCACTTGAGTGAGGCATGATATTCCAAGCATAGCTCTTTCGATTCCTCTCTGGAAGACCCGAATAGCATTCTCATCCTGCTTTCATAGGGCCCAGGTCTCTGAGGCGTATGTTAATGCAGGTAGAACAGTGGAGTCAAAGAGATGTGCCCGGAACCAGAGGTTCTTTGTCCTTTTAGCTATTTCTTCGATGCCTTTGAAGGCATTCCATGCCAGCTCTCTTCCTCCTGCGCAGCTCAGGTTTTAGGTCGTTCATCAAGTTGATTTCTCGACCTAGGTACACATAACTGCTGCATTCAGAGATGTTTGTTCCATTGAGAGTGAATGGAGCCTCAGGAACTAGTTCATTCTTCATGAACATTTTTTTCTTTAGATTCAGCTGTAGACCTATCTTTCCACATTCTCGGTCAAAGTCAGCCAGCATTTGTGCCTCTTGGCTAATGTTTGGTGTTATTAGAATGATGTCATCAGCGAAGCAGAGGTGGTGTAGTTGCCGACCATCTATCTTCACTCCCATTCCTTCCCATTCTAATTGTTGCATGATGTTCTCCATCCAGGATGACACTGAAGAGTTTTGGTGAAATGGTATCACCCTTTCAAATCCCTTTTTCACATTAATGATCACTTCTTTGTAGAATGGTGAGATCCTGGTGGTGAATCGTAATACAGCTCACGAAGGATCTTGATGTATTGGGTTTGAACACCCTGTTTGACTAGGGCTTCGATGACTGCTTCAGTCTCCACAGAATCAAAGGCTTTCTGTAAATCAATGAACGTGAGACAGAGCGGCATCTTGTACTCCCTACAAACCTCAATGAGCTTGGTTACTGTGTGGATATGGTCGATTGTGCTGAATCCTTTCCGGAAGCCTGCTTGCTCACATGGTTGTCCTTCATCTAGTGTTCTGCTAATCCTGTTCAGTATGACTCATGCAAACAGCTTGTAGATGACGGAAAACAGGCAGATGGGGCGATAGTTGCTGATGTCGTGGATGTCTCCATTCTTGAACAGTAGAACTGTCCTGCTGGTTTTCCATTGGGAGGGCACCTTGCATTCGGACAGGTAGCATGTGAATAGCCGAGCTAGTGTATTGATGAGTACCGACAGCAGATTCTTCAGGTGTCCCGGTCTGACTTTGTCTGGGCCTGGTGCTGTTCCCTTTAACGACGAGATGGCATGTTGGATTTCAGAAGGGAGAACGTTGGGAATGACATATCCATCCTGTGGAATTTGGTATGTAGGCAGGTGGATGTGGCTATCAAAGAGATTTGAGTAGAAGTCCTGGATAATCTTCTCCATTGCCTTTCTGGAAGATGTGATAGATCCTTCAGGGTGTTGGAGGGCAGTCATCTTGGTCTTATAGTTGGCGAAGGACAGGCGGGCGGTGCGAATGCTTTTCCCGGTTTCTGCTGCATCTTCCAGTATTTCTGCTCTTCTGTCTTTGAGGTCTTCTTTTATCGCTTCTCTGCACTGTTTAGCAAGCTTGGACATTAGCATTTGGTCTCCTCAGGCTCACGCCTTGCCACGTTGGCGAATGAGCTCAAGAGTTTCTGAAGCAGGCATTCTTTTTTTTAAGTATTTTATTATACCACCGTGAGATATACAAATAAAAAGATATACAATTAAAAAGTTCATATAGGGTTTTGGTCATACAGTGTTCCAGCAGTGCCCATCTCCCACCACCAACGTCCCGGTTCCCTCCCCTCTTCCCCAGTCCACCTCCATGGCAGGTTCTTTATTTCTTTACCTTTCTCTCTCTTTCTCTTTTCCTTCCCTTCCAGACTATGGATTACAGAACATACATAAAAAGGTTGTCATGTGTATCCTTTCGCTTCTATTTAATGCTCAGTTCTAGGTTGGCATTAGAACCCTTGACAATTTTTAGCACACTGTTCCATTTTTAAGACAGGCATTCTTTTGTGTCTTTCTCTCTCAAAGCATTCTTCGCACAATCATGGAGGTGCTGAACCAGTCGGTTGTATTCTTCATCGATGTCGTCAATGATGGTATCTTCCCATGTTGCTGCAATGGTGCCAAAGAGTTCCCAGTTGATGGTTGTTCTGGGAGTTCTCTTCTTAAACTTTGCAGCCTTTTCTCCCCGTTGTGGGAAGTAGAATTTTGCACGGAGACGGTGGTCCAATCCTGTTTGGAATTTGGGGATGACAGCTACAACGGTCACACAAAACCGTCGATTGAAGATGATGTGGTCAATTTCATTGTGGAACTGTTCACCAGGAGACTCCCATGTCCAACGTTTCACTTCAAGTTTCTGGAACTGTGAGTTCCCATGCATGGTCTCGGTGGACATGATGAACTCAGATAGTCTCTCACCCTGTTCGTTCCATTCTAGGCCATGGGTCCCGATGTGGAGTTCTTCAGCTGATCTTCTTGGTCCTATCTTGGCATTAAAATCACCGACTATGATCTTGTAGAAGGTGTGATCTTTTTTTATAGAACTCCTCCAATTCCATGTAGAATTTCTCAATTTCATCTTTTTTGTATATGGATGTTGGTGCGTAGACAAAGAAGATAGACATTGCTGGCAGTGGGCCACATCACTTCAAGTGTAATCGTCCTATTCAGTTTGTTAGGCATTCAAATGAATCAATGTTTACGGCCATGGTCGTGTTGACAAGGACACCAATGCCTCTTTCGTCACATGTTCCAAGGAACAGTTCCTCTCCAGTGTCAAATACAGCATGATGCAACTGGCGCCTCCTCATCTCAGACAGACCAATGATGTCGTACTTGATCTTTTGCGCTTGCAGCATCAGATCCTCAATATATGCTTCCGATGACAGCTTACGTGCGTATTTTTTTCTTTAATGAATGATTATGATTTGTTAGAAAGGCCACCTATGACCCAATCCAGAAAAAATTTTCTACGTTTCTTAAAATAAACTGGCATAAAGGGAGCACACCGGCCCTGAACCCCCAAGTTCTGACACTGGAACCTGGCACTTTCTTAATCTATTATATTATCCTTTGGTTTTTAGTCTATTGATACTATGATTTGGTAGTAAAAAGAACAGTATGGTACTGGAGTAAAAACAGACCTGTGGACCTATGAAATTGAGTTGAGTATGCTGACACCCATCCCTAAATACATGGTCATGTAATCTTTTATAAAGTACCAAAAAGTACAAAATTGAGCAAGGAAAACCTCTTCAACAAGTGGTGCTGGAAAAACTGGGTAGCTACGTATTAAAAAATGATGTTAGACCATTTCTAACACCTTGCACAAAAGTCATATAAATATGGATCAAAGACCTCGTTATCAGTCCTGAATTTCTAAAGTGCATCCAATAAAATATAGGAAAAATCCCCCACAACATTGAAGCTAAAGGCATCATCAAAGATGAAACGCTACTAACAAGGCAATTGCAAGCAAAGATAAAGATATGAGACTACATGAAACTAAAAAACTTCACCTCAAAAGAAATGGTGACCAATATACAAAGATAGTCCACAGTTGAGAAAGAATATTCACCCAGCACCCATCTGACAAGGGGTTAATATCTAGGATTTATCAGGTACTGGTAGAACTTTTCAAGATTGACAAACCATTGGCAATACATGTAAGGACAGGGAAAGAGAGAACCCAAATAAACAGAATCAGAAATAAAAAGGGTGACATCACAACAGAAACCACAGAAATCCAAAAGATCATCAGAGATTACTTTCAAAGCCTGTATGCCGTGAAACATGAGAATCTAGAAGAAATGGATACATTCCTGAAGTCCTATAACCTCCCACGGCTGAAACAAGAAGACTTCCAATACCTGAATAAGCCTATCACCATCGAGTAAATAGAAACTGTAATTAAAAGTCTGCCCAAACACAAAAGCCCAGGTCCAGACGGATTCCCTAGTGAACTCTACCAAACCTTTAAGGAGGACTTACTGCCAGTCCTTTTCAAGCTCTTCCAGGAAATAGAAGAAACAGAAACACTCCCAAACAGCTTCTATGAGGCATATATCACCCTGATACCCAAAGCAGGGAGAGTCAACACAAAGAAAGAAAACTACAGACCAATATCCCTGATGAACACGGATGCTAAGATCTTCAACAAAATACAAGCAAACAGCATCCAAAGACTCATCAAGAAGATTATACATCATGACCAAGTAGGATTCATCCCGGGAATGCAAGGATGGTTCAACACTTGCAAGTCAATCAACATAATACATCATATCAATAAAAGAAAAATAAAAACCATATGATCCTTTCAATAGATGCAGAAAAAGCATTTGACAAGATCCAGCACCCGTTCATGATTAAAACCCTCCAGAAAATGGGAATTGAAGGGACGTTCCTCAAGATAGTTACAGCCATCTACCAAAAGCCCACAGCAAGCATCATACTAAATGGGGAAAAGTTGAAAGCCATCCCCCTGAGATCAGGGACAAGACAAGATTGCCCACTCTCACCTCTTTTATTCAATATAGTACTGGAAGTACTTGCAATAGCAATCAGAGAAGAAAAGGACACCAAGGGCATCCAGATAGGCAAGGAAGAAGTCAAGCTATCATTATTTGCAGATGACATGATATTATACCTAGAGAACCCTAAACTCTCTACCAAAAAACTCCTAGAAACAATAGATGCATATAGTAGAGTGGCAGGATACAAAATCAACAACCAAAAGTCAGTGGCTTTCCTATATACAAATAACGAAACAGAAGAAAGGGATATTAAGGAAACAATTCCATTCACAATTGTGCCACAGAAAATCAAATAACTAGGAATCAACTTACCCAAGTATGTAAAGGACCTGTACAAAGAAAACTACAAGACACTACTTTAAGAGATAAAAGAGAACACAAGGAAATGGAAACACATTCCCTGTTCATGGATGGGGAGAATCAACATTGTCAAAATTGTAATACTCCCTAGAGCTCTGTACAGATTCAATGCAGTCCCTAGGAGGATACCCATGACATTCTTCAAAGAAATTGACCAAATGCTCCTGAAATTTGTATGGGACAATAAATCCCCAAGGATAGCTAAAGCAATCCTCGGGAAAAAGAAGATGGGAGGCATCACCTTTCCCAACTTCAAACTGTACTACAAGGCAGTAGTAATTAAAACAGCATGGTATTGGAATAAAAACAGACCTGTGGACCTATGGAATAGAATTGAGTATCCTGACACCCAACCTCAAACACATGATCATTTAATCTTTGATAAAGGTGCAAAGAGTCTAAAATGGAGTAAGGAAAGCCTCTTCAACAAGTGGTGCTGGGAAAACTGGGCAGCACCATGTAAAAAAATGAATTTGGACCTGTGTCTAACACCATGTACAAAAAATCAGATCAAAATGGATTAAAGATCTCAATATCAGGCTTGAATCCATAAAGTACATTGAAGAAAATATAGTAAAAACCCTCCACGACATTGAAGCTAAAGGCATCTTCAAAGGTGAAACATCACTAACAACGCAACTAGAAGAAAAGATAAACATATGGGACTACATGAAACTAAAAAGCTTCTGCACCTCAAAAGAAACAGTTACTAAGATAGAAAAGCAGTCCACAGAATGGGAAAGAATATTCACCCAATACCCATCTGATAAGGGGTTAATATCCAGGATATATCAGGCACTGGTAGAACTTTACAAGAAGAAAACAAACAACCCCATCAAAACATGGGGAGAAGAAATGAACAGAAACTTCAGCAAGGAAGAAATTCGAATGGCCAAAAAACATATGAAAAAATGCTCATCATCACTAATCATCAGAGAGATGCAAATCAAAACAACAATGAGATACCACTTTACACCACAGAGACTGGCACATATTCAAAAGAGCAAGAACAACAAGTGCTGGCGTGGATGTGGGGAAAAGGGGACACTCATCCATTGTTGGTGGGAATGCCGGCTGGTACAGCCTTTCTGGAAAACAATATGGACTTTCCTCCAAAGACTAGAAATTGAACTCCCATTTGACCCAGCCATACCACTCCTGGGAATCTACTCTGGGAAACCAAAAATACGCAGCGGAAACACCATCCCTACTTTGATGTTCATAGCAGCATTATTCACAATAGCCAGAATCTGGAAGCAACCAGAGTGCCCGAAAATCGATGACTGGATAAAGAAGCTTTGGTACATCTACACAATGGAATACTATGCAGCTGTTAGGAAAAATGAAGTTATAAAATTTGCCTATAAATGGATGGACATGGATAAGATTATGTTGAGCGAAATTAGCCAGAAGGAGAGAGACAGATACAGAATGACTGCATTTATTTGCATAACATAAATATATATGTACATATTGTGATACCAATATCCAAGGTCAAGTGAAACATATATCAGGAGGTCTTGTCAAAGGTGGAAATTATCACAAACGTGTGGGAGTCAGAGTTTAGGTAAGACAGAAAATGGAACAGTGAGCTAATAATTGTCGAGGATACTAATGCCAACCTAGAACTGAGCACTAAATAGAGGCAAAAGGATACCCATGACAACCTTTTAATGTATGTTCTGTAATCCATAGTGGAAGGGAAGGAAAAGAGAGAGAGAAAGGGAAAGAAATAAAGAACCTGCCATGGAGGTGGGCTGGGAAAGGGGGGAGGGAACCAGGGACTTTGGTGGTGGGAGATGGGCACTGGTGGAGGGACGGGTGCTAGAACACTGTATGACCAAAACCCAAATATGAACTTTTTAATTGTATATCTTTTTATTTGTATATCTCACGGTGGTATAATAAAATACTTTAAAAAAAAAGAAATAAGTGTTCAGAAATAGAAAAAAAAGTATTATACCTTCAGCAAAGGGTAGGTCAAACATAGATCAGGAGGTCTTGTCAGTGAATGGAATCTACTACAAATGTGTGGGAATCAAAGGTTAGGTAAAACAGAATGTGCTATGTTGGAAATGATAATACCAACCTGAGCATTAACTATTGGCAAAGGGATATGCATGATAACCTTTAAATATGTGTATTTAGTGAGAGAGAGTGAGAAAAGAGAGAGCCAAAGTGCCTGACATAGAGGCAGGCTGGGGTTGGGGAGTGAATCAGGGGACAATTTTGGTGGGAAATAATCCTCAATCCCTGATTGAGGGATTGGTGCTGGAATGCTGTATTACTGAAACATAAATATGAACATCTTTGTAATTGTTAATTTCATTGTGGTATAAAAATTAAAAAATAAATAAATGAAATAAAAAATAAAAACTGTTAGTGAACACCTCTTTCTCTAAAATTATCTCCATGCCTGGAAATTAGTTCTCTCATACACTTGACCTAGCATATGATGTAAATAAAAATAGAAACAAATGTGCAGGAGGGCCAGAAAACATAGATAATATTAAAGATATATTGTATTTCTTGATTTTACATGTTTAACAATTTTTAAGAAAAGAAGCTTTATGAATAGAAAATATCCATATAACATGTCTGTAAAACTATTTCACCTATTTCAATTTATTGCTCATAGTCCATACAGAACAGACTTAATATGGTACAGGGCCAAATTCTAGCTCCTAAGAGGCAAGCAGACTGTTGGTGTGAAGCACATCATCCTGTCCTTCAAGTGACCATTACCATCTTCACTATTACTGAGTTTTTTCTACCTATATGTGCTGCCATGAATTAACACTCCCCACCTTCTCCAAATTCAAAATCAGTTTGAGATGGGCATTTCCCTTTTTGCAAATAGAGTAGAGATGCAGCCTTTTTTTCGTTCTTGTTGTTTGTCAACACTGCGTTGTGTATGCCATTTAAAACAACCTAGTTTGTAAAAGATATGGTGATGCATGTAAAGCACAAATGACAAAAAATTTAGTCAAACTCAATAGTATTTCATCATAATTTCCACGGTGCTTATTGCCTGGTCTCCACAACTACAAATTCTGCCTCAACTTTTGTATTATTGAACCTTTTGATAATTGGAAATGCTTCTTCCATGAGGTCTACATGGCCTCTGTAGATATTGTCTAGAAGAATCCATCTCGATCATTTTATTTATTGGCAGGACTCAAGATTAACGCTCAATTGTCATGATTATTGCCTTTAAGATAGCCAATCACTGTTGATTACAAGAGTAAACAATGAGCAGATTTAATATTTTGCTAATTTTACTTAACTCAGAATTTAAATTGATAATAGACAATAAGATTGCATGTTTCCATATTTATTCATAAAATTTTGGAGAAAAATACATTTTTATGGTAATATAAATAAAATCAACTTAGAATCTATGCATAGATTCACTCCTTAATATTATATCATTGAGCAGATCAAAGATTTATTTGATCTTTGAGATCTGAATATCTATAATATTGGATCAATGTGAAAATAATAGGCAATAATATTTGTGAAAAAATTTCTTTGATGTTTTTATAACCTTTTGTTTTTTAATTATTATGTTAATAGTAACTAATTAAAATGATGCTGGCCGCATTTAAACATTTCTATTTGCCAAGGAATGGTTTTCATTCAGCTCAAATATATTTTAAGATAATAGAATAACATATTCCAAGTCAGATTTGCTTGAGATAAAAAAAGTACAAACACATTGCTGATATTTAAAGTAAATAGATGCTGCGAAAGAGTTAAAGATAGTATTTCTGCCTTGTGATGATGAATATCATCCAGGCATCAAAACATATTATGTTGTACTGCATATATGCAGTAGGTACTGCATCATTTGTATGCAGTATAATGGCAAAAGTAATATATATGCTTAAACTAATAATAATATTTATTTAAATATATTACTTTTATATGATTACACTTTAATAGATACCTTTAGGATTATTAATCTATAAAATAAAACATGAAAATATCTATGTCAGAGGCATTTATCTCTTGTTCATACTTATCCATATGCTTAAGATTATTGACAGAAAGAATTTCTGGTTTTTGTTTTGTTTTTTGTATGTGGATCACCCAGCGATGCTCAGGGTTTACTCATGACTCTGTACTCAGATTTACTATTGGTGGTGTTCAGGGAGACCATACGGGATGCCAGGGATTGAACTGGGATCGACTGCTTTCAAGGCAAATGTTTCCCGCTGTGCTATGAAGTACTAAGAAAATACTGAGTACAATTACCTTTTAAAATAGTTTTAATGCATTGTCCAATATAAAGCATAGTTATGTCAGACCAATACAATACAATATGATAAAATAAAAAATGTTTTATTAAAATTTATTACTTTCTTTGATATCACAGTTTCAGTGCATTTGGGGATATTATCAGTATAAAAGAGTACTTTCATCACTATCAACTGCTGACTGGCATCTATTTTTAAACAGCCATTTGTTTTAATAGAGTTAAGAGCAATTCAGATATTTATAGATGAGAAATAAAGTGAACTGTTCATTTGAACATACTTCAAATGAAAAATTGTCCAGTACTCCCCATAATTTATAGTAAAGAATATGGAAATTAAAAGGCATAATTTCCCTTACACTTATAATTTACAGTAGTAAAGATAGACTGTACATTGAGTTCATCATCTTCATAATTAAAATTGTATTTTAATTATCTCTTCCTTCTCTTATACATTGTGGCTCACAATATATACATTTAGAGGTTATCATGTGTATCCCTTTTTCCACATTCAATGCTCAATTCTAGGCTAGTATTATCATTCCCAACAATTATTAGTACACTGTTGCTTCTGTCTTACCTAACCTCTGACTCCCACACACTCCACACCCCCTATCAGTTACTTTTTTAAAGGCAAGTGCTTTCTAGGATCTGAATTAGATAGTACTCATGTAAAGTGCTTTACTTTATGCAGACCTCTGCCTTCATATTATCTCTCTCTGTTTCTCTGGGTCTCTCCATGCCTCTCTCTGTCTCTCAGTCTCTCTCTGTGTGAGTCTTTCTCAGCCTGGCTCAATTTCCCCAAATATCCCTGTCAACATAGTAACACTGATATTTAGACATTACACTTGTGTCTATTTTATTGGTTTGTTTTATATTAGTTACCATGAAATTAAAAAGTTACTAATGATGTGATTTCAGACCTACAATGTTCCCACATCAATCACTTTCCCTGGGTATGTGTCCCTCCAGCAATGTCTCCTCAACCTCTTCTGCCACCCACCAGCAAGTTGACTTCCACAGGAGGTGTTTTACACTTTTCCTTCCTTTTTTTTTAAATTGAATCACCATGAGATACGCAATTACAAGGCAGTTCATGATTCAGTTTGAGTCATATAATTTTCCTACAGCCATCCCTTCAATGTCCCCAGATTCCTTCACCCCCACCCAACACCAGCATGTCTTTAAGGCAGCACTTTCCATCTTAACTTCTCTCTGCCATTTTAGTCATTAAGGTTTTCAATGCAGGTTCTGAGAGGTTATCATGTTATTCTTTTACCTACTTTCAAAATGCAGTTTTTATGCAGAGTGATCATTTACAACTATCTTTTCATAGTATTCCCTTCTCTATTCCAACTGCCTTCTCCCAACACTTGAAGCAGTGCTGCACTTGGGTATTAGTCACAGATTATTTTTTTTTCACATTGCACAAATGAGTCGGTCCTCTCCATCTGACTTCTATTAGTCAGCATGATACTCTCTGTGTCCATCCATATATAAGCACATTTCATGACTTCATTTTTCCTCACCGATGTGTAGTATTCCATTGTGTAAATGTATCATTGCTTCTTCAACCAGTCATTTGTTCACCATCACTGGGGATGTTTCTTGATGTTATTGGCAATAATTTTTATATACTCATTAGGTGCATATCCACATATATTTTATATATTCTTCTTGATGTACATATCTCTTTATCATAAAGAAAAGACTTCCACTGTCTCTCTAAATTCCTCAGTCTGTACTTTATGTGGTACTGTACTAGTGTGATCATCCTGGATTTTTTGATTGTGCTATTTGTTTGGAGAATTGTTTTCCAGACTTGTCTTTGAATCTGGGTTTGCTCTCACTGTTTATGGGTGTTTCTTTCAGACAATAGAGTGTTGGCTTCAATATCCTAATCCATCCTCCCACTCTGTGTCCCTTACTTGGTTGGTTTAGCATGTTGACATTGAAATAGATTATTATTATTTTTATTATTATTATTATTGTTATTATCAGATTTTTGTCTCATATTTCTGCAGGAGTTTGGTGTGTTTGGGGGCACTTTTCTTGTCTTAAAGTAGCCTATTTACTTTTCTTGTTACCATGGTTTTGAGTCTATGAAATTCCTGAGTTGTTTGTCTGTGAAGCTGTGTGTTATTCCTTCATATATGAATAAGAGTTTGGCTGGGCAAATTATTATTAATTTTACTGATTTTTTCACTATATTCTACCACTGTTTTCAGACCTCAAAGGTTTTTTTTCACATAAGTCTGCTGTAAATCTTAAGGATATTCCTCTGTAATCAATTTCCCTTCTTCTTGCTTTCAGTATTCTATATCTTCGGATATTTTCATTCTGATTGGCATGTGTCTTGGAGTATTTTTATTTGAATTTATTTCAGCTGGTACCCTTAAGGCCTCCTGGATCTGGGTTCATGAACTTTTCATCTCTGGAAACTTCTCAGCAATGATGGCTTTGAGATTTGCTTCTTCAATAAAGTTTTCTTCCTTCCCCTCATCTACCCCAATGATTCTTATGTTCTTTAATTCATCCAAATGTTTAGTAGTCATCTGTTCATTTATTTTGAGGATCTTTTCCATCTTGCTGTTGTCTGCAGATTTTCTGTACCTCATCTTGAAGCTCACTGATTCTGTCCTCAGCAGCTGTCACTCCACTGCTGAGAATTTCCACTAGTTTAAAAATTTCACCTGCAAGGTATTTTAACTCTGTCATTTCTGTTTATATTAATTACAGTTTTCCTCATTTCCTCATTTCTGATATGTCTTCTTGTGTTTTATTGTGGTGTATTTCTGTTCTTCCTTTGAGCTCCTATATATCTTTAACAGGACATATGGAGTATGTAGCAGGACTGAGACAGGACATATGGAGATGTTACTGGTGCCTGATCGAGCAAATCGATGATGAGTGGGATGACAGTGATACAGTGAGATCTTTAACAGCTCCATTATACAGCACATTATTAACTATGGGTCATATGGGCTAGTGTCTTTACTCACTAAGCCTGGTGGGTTTCTGCTTTTCTCTATCATTGTAACTTTGCAATTCAAATTCTTACACTTACCATTGTTTTTGTGTTTGGATGGGAGAAGTTGGGGAAATGTTGATTGTTGTAGGGACTAATAGACTATTGGCTTAATATAGTGATATGGCTGGGGTGATCAGGCTGCCCTAGGAGTTCTGAAAAATAGGATAATTTGTGGTTTCTAACTAGATATGATGGAGGAGTCCACACCTCCGAGCATTCTAATCTGAAATGTCTGAATATTAGAATCTTGCATATTGCATCAGTAGTTCAGCTGACAGCCTGGGGCCTATGCAGTGCACAGCCCTTGGTGAGCTCAGGAGATCATTCTTATTTTTTTAAAATATGCTTTGTGTATTCAATGTTCCAACACCATTCCACCAACATATGACCGTCCCTCTACTATTTTCCCTAGATTCTCTAGGAATGTCCTTTCAGTCGGCACAAAATAATTTATTCCATATTGCTAGTTACAGAAAAGTTACCAAACAAGGTTAAGTAAAAGGAAATTCGTGAAAAATTTTATATCTCACAGTAGTGATATTAAAATGATTGACCATTTACTGAGTTATTTGCTGCTAGTTGTGCCTTCTGTGTTATTTTCACTTAGTGAGCTTTGTGGCCTTCTGTGCTACTTTCCCGTTTAATTTAACATGCTCTTACTGATCTGTCAGTATTGTGGAGTTTTCAGTTGCTGTGGCTTTGTGCTATAAGAATTATAAAACTGGAAAGATTTAGTCTGGAGTTCTCAGCCCAAAGACCTTTGAACCTGTGAGTTTCCAAGACTAATCTTCCCACCTTCTGAGATTGTGATGCTGTGAAATTGGGACAGCTAACTTGGCAAATGCTGTGGAATATGATTGTGACTTCTGGGGCTTATTTCAATATGGGGTGGTGGGACAAGATGAGGTTCCCTGCCCCCCACTCTGATAAGACCCAACACTTTCATTCAGAAGACCAGAGAACCCTAGAGTTTCATCAGTTTCACATCTTTCCAAAAAATCAGTCATGAAGCTGTGAAATGGGCCATTTTGGTGCTAGAAGTTGTGGGGGTAATGCATGTTGCTGAAGGGGATTCAAGAGCAATGGGATCAGGCAGAGCCTCCCTGCCTTTGAAAATTCTTTAAATAAATTCATACTTCTTTGAAATTTCTATCTTCTAACCCAAAATAATAGCAAATATTGATTTAATTATATTCCATACATGTAGAATAAGCATCTACCTTGTGCAAAGTTCTATTGTCTACAGAGGCTGTCAAATTACCAAAGCATATGATAATTTACAATGGTAATTTGGTATGTGGCACTTTAGTATTTGCCAAAAAATTTAGAAAGCATTGTCTACATATTACTTTGTCAGAGAAGTTTATCAGCTTACTTTCTCACTTATTTATATTATGACCACTTATTAATTATATCAGTATAACTCGCTGTTCCTCATGGAGAGGATAGCAGAGAAGGTAAACCTGCTTCCCGGAAGCGACCCATTGTGAAGAACTCAATAAGTAAGCTTTTACCTGTTGAGTTACACTGCTGTAATAAGTAACTCCAAAATTCCTCTGCCTTATATTTACTGTGGCTAAAATGGGGCTTTAATCTAACTATGACTTTGCTCTATCCTTTTGGAATTTAGATTAAAGGGAGTCTTTTACTCTGTAATAAGTCATATCAAGTCAGATGAAGTGTTTAACAGACTAGCCAAGTGATATGATGAAAATGAAAACAGTTCTAACTAGAAAACTGCCACTCTGTTATAATTTCATTGGTCAAATAAGTCATTAAATGAAGTTTGATTTCACTGAGCTATGAAAGCACATTTCTTCTTAGGATGTGTCATAAATCAGGTGCTAGTGGAAAGGATATAAAAGCCTCTTAGATTAAAAAAGGGTCAAATGAATAGAAAAATAATTTATCTGCATACAAGGTATAAAAAACACTTATCAGACAGGATGAGAATTTTAATGTTATATATATTTGATATACTAATAATTGGTAGACTATCACAGCCCGGATCATCGACAGCCACCCTGCAGCAGTTTCTTTTCAATAAGGCCCAGGTATGCTGAACCAGAGATTCTCAAACATGGGGCAGAGCTGCTCCTTGCTCTCCCTGTGCCCAGCTGCTCGTGGAGGTGCCCGGGAGGCATGGCGGGTTCTAGCCCTGGCCTGCTACCCCAGTACAGCCTCACAACAAGCCAGACCACCCTCCTCTACTCCATGGGGCCCTCCATTTTCCACATACGGACTTCCCTCTCATCACAACTCCACCCAGCAGACCAGACTATCACAGCCCGGCTCGGCGTGGCCACTAGTGGCTGCGGGTTCATCAATAAATGCTTTATTTAGAGGTGACTACAACAGCATGCCACCCACACGGCAAGCCTGGCAAGCTATTTGTGTAGTATTTGATATGCCAAATACCAGTAATATTTATATTAGGTCATTCCCATGACCTAATATAATGGTTTATTTATATTAGGTCATTCCCATGACCTAATATAATGGTTTGAGGCTCTCTATGTTCCTGGAGCAAGTGGATGCCTTTGGGTTCTACTAGCATGAGACAGGACATATGGAGATATTACTGGTGCCCGCTCTAGCAAATAGATGATTAGTGGTAAGATAGTGATATTGATAGATAGTGAATAATTGATGCATGGCAGCACATGACTAGAACCTCAAAATGTGTCCTGGGTTGAGGCTAAAACTAAGCAGCAGTTAATATTACAAAACAATAATTTTATCAGTGATTTTGGAAATATCACTTCTATGAAGGAAAAATAGCAAATGCCCAGTTATTCACATATATAAATTTAAACATGCATTTTCATTTTTCCTAATTTAAAATAGTGATGTCATAAAGAAAGAGATAAACCATAAATTCCTGATTGAAAATAAAACAAATATGACTTTTAGTTTGAATTTTCTTTTAGGCATTAGGTGCTTAATTTAACCATGGAATAATGAAGGATAATTTGTAATTCACTGTACAGACTTTTTGCTTTAAAATGACTATCTCAATAATTCCGAATGACACACAGACAGTAAAAATTTAGAAAATACTTGCATTAGAAAATATCTGCATTAGAAAAGAAAGTAAGCTTTAGAAAAAAAGTCACAAATTATCTCAATAGTAGTGCCCCTGAATAAATAAAAAACTTGAAATTTGATGATTATCAGAGAAATAAAATTGATATATAGTTTACTAAAATTAAGCCATAATTTAATGCTACTTTAAAAAATCTTCCTTGGGATATGCCATATTCTATTCTTTGTTTCAATAATAAAATGTGGGAGGAAGGAATCAACAGAGGCATCACTTTGATGGTGAGATGGTTCTAGAAATATATTGTTAGATTTAGTGACTTTTATGCACGTAGAGAACTATAAAGCTATATCTCCAAAATTCTATGATATTATAATCCCAATTAAAATCTAAAAAAATCTAAAAATAGATAAAAGGAGTCTAACTGGTTAGCTATTAGTTAAGCCTTTGTATTTTTATATGCTAATATCTGGTCTACCTATGTAGACTATAAATAACAATAAGATTTTGTTAGCTGAGTATTTTTAAACATATATGATATATGTAAATGTAATATTAATATGTTTATATCAGTGCTTAGAGTTGGGAACAATCTGCAGTACTGGTCTCAATAGTATCTTGTCATGCACTTTAGGGCTTAGTTTTGGAGATAGTAGTAGAAGTCAACAGGGATATTTCGTCATTGCCTGGGCAAAACCAGGTACTGGGCATAATCAAACTACTACTCTTCAGATTTCACACATTGAAGGGATGAGTACTACCTATTTTAGCCATATCACTTGATCTCTCGATTTCTTGACATCCCGTCATTCATTGATTTGCTCGCGCAGGCGCCAGTAATAATTCTATTTGACCCTATCATGTTCCAGTGTAGCCCAATGGCTTCTGGTTGCTTCAGGAATATGAAGAGCCTCAAACCGTTCCCTCAGGGTCTTGACAAAGAAGTTTGACTCACTTGTAGGTGGGTGGCCACGTGATCTTTTTACATCCCGTGGGATTCAGTTGGTAACGGCTCTAGTTCAGCGGTTGTCTCCAACTCGCATTACATGTCCAGCCCATCTGATTTTTGATGCCTTGGCAAACGAGACAGGTTGGAGCTCCAGAATCCTTCTTTCAGTCGAGTGAGGCGTGATATTCCATGCATAACTTTTTCCATTCATCTTTGGGAGACCCGAATAGCATTCTCATCCTGCTTTAGTAGGGCCCAGGTTTCTGAGGCGTATGTTAATGCAGGGAGAATGGTGGAGTTGAAGAGATGTGCCCGGTGCCGGAGGTTCTTTGTCTTTTTAGCTATTTCCTCGATGCTTTTGAAGGCATTCCATGCCACTCTCTACCTTAACACTGATACTTTAGCCATATCACTGATCCTTAAATTGATGTACATTTTGTCTTCAAGAAGAATATAGTTGATTAAATATTTTTAAATTGTTTATTAAAATATTACTTTTATGGAGTTGAAGTTTAGTTTAGAGGAATAGTGAAGTAAAATGTATATGCATTTTTTGAATGCTTAATAATCAGGAGCATCCAGGGCCTGGCAATCAGCTGGGGAGGCTGGAGCTCGGCTCACGCCGGGCCTTAGCTGACCATGGAACCCCGAGGAGGGAAGATGGGCTTTGGGAGTGGGCCCGTCGCCTCCGGGGGGGTTCCGAAGCAGCCGGATGAGACTCGCCCATCACACTAGCCACCATTTAACTGTCCGGACGCTGGGAAACTGCCTCACGACCAGAGGAACAGAGCAAAACCAGTTCGAGCCCAGGTCGCGCGGCCGCTTGCGGCAGAGCGTGCCACTAAAATAGTGAAACAGTAATGTCTTTTAGTGCACTGCATTCCACGAAGAGCAGGAAAGTTTGTTGGGAGGGAGATATAGAGAGGAAAGAAAATGACATGCAGAACCCGCCAGGTGGTTGGGGTGCAGGAGGGGGAGGGAGATGGGGACATTGGTGATGGGAGATGGGTTTGGGTAGAGGGTGCGTGTTGGAACCCTGTGGAACCAAGACTCTACATGAGCATCTTTCAATTAAAAAAAAGGTGGAATCTACCACGGACATGTGGGAATCAGAGGTTAGGTGAGACAGAGAAGGGAACAGTGTGCTAATATTTGTCAAAAGTGATAATGCCAGCCTAGAACTGAGCATTGAATATAGGAGAAAAGATATACATGATAATCTCTAAATGTATGTATTGCAATCCACAGTGTGTAAGAGAAGAGAGAAAGAAAGAGAGAGAGAGAAGAGATAAAGAACTTGCCATAGAGGCAGGCTGGGGGGAGGGGGAGGGAAGTGGGGACATTGGTGGTGGGAGATGGGCACTGGTGGAGGGATGGGTGCTGGAACACTGTATGACTGAAACCCAAACATGAACATCTTTGTAATTGTATATCACATGGTGGTGTAATAAAATATTTAAAAAAATAAATAATCTGGGAGGTGTTAAGTAGCATTTGGTATCTGACTAGTATTGGGACAATAGTGGAGGGAAACTCTGCTGACGTATGTAGTGTCTAGATATTCTATTTTCTATCCATGAAACCTGCCATTAGACTGTATTGTAAAAAATTTAAAGCACAAACAGAAAAATTAGGATTAATGAAATAAAAAGTAGTGGATAAAACTACTATATTAAGTTGAAAAATTTTAAATTGGTATTCTAAAAGTAGATAGGTAAGAAGTTTTCTTTTTTAGAAATATGTTTTCTTTGGGCATCAGTGTAACATGAGCTTCATAGAAGGTTTTAGGAATAATTTATTTATTTTTGTATTTTTTTTCAGAGCTTCAGGATCAATGGCAGTAAATTTGTTCTGAAGCTGTTTTAAAAGGTGACTTAAATCTCACCAGTAAACCCATCTGAACTAGACCTTTGGTTTTGCATAGATTCTTAATTATTGTTTCAATTATTTGCTTGTGATTTGCCTCAGTTTTGGGAGATTACATGTTTCTTATTTCTGTCCATTTCTTCTTGGTTTTCCCATTTAACAGAGCAGAATTGTTCATAGTAAGCTCTCATGGTATAGATTTCTGAGCGCTCATGGTATAGTTCTAATTTCTCCCTATTCAGTTCTGATATTATTTATTTCAGTACCATTTTATCTCATTAGTTTAGTAATAAATTTTCCAATCTTATTTATTCTTCTATAGAACCAGCTTCTGGTTTCATTGATGTTCTGATTCACATTCTTGGTTTCTATATTGTTGATTTCTAGCCAGGTTTTTAATTTTGTCCTTTCTTCTGCTGGTCTTTGGATTAATTTGTTGATTCTCCAGATACTTTAGATTATATTCAGGTTGTTGATTTGATCATTTTCTTCTTTATTAATATAGGCACGTATTATTATGACTTTTTCTCTAAGAATGGCTTTTTGTGTTGCATAGGTTTTGATAATTTTTTTCTTTATTATCATTAATATCAAGACTATATATTATTTCTTCTTGGATTTCCTCTTTGATGCAGCTATTAATTAGTAGTCTCCGGTTAGTCTCCTAACATGTGATAGGAGTGATAGTTTTCTAACATTTTCTATGATTAATTCTTATCCTTGTGGCATTTCTTGGTGATTTTTATGTTTATGCATTTATATAAATTAGTTTTAATAGGTGATAAACACCAGTGCAAACTAGAGAATAATGTGATTTTGGTGTCTTGAATACATAAGGCCCATCTCTTCTTGTTCTTAATTCAGTGTTCTTGTATCTTTACTGATATTATGTCTAGACCTATTTAAGAATGATGTTGAGTGTGCACCACTACCTTTTAGTTTCCACTCATATTTTTTCTTTTGTGAGCAACTTTATTGACCCTGCATATGGTGTTTGTATGTTACAGTTAGAACTTCATGACTCTAAGTTTGGATAAAAAGTTTGTTCATACTTATATTTAATTATTTTCTTTAAAAGAGTTATTTTTTGGGTAAATATGTATGCACCAGCTTTCATTTATTTATGATTGGCTTGCTGATTTCGTTTCTTTCATTTGAGCTTGCATTTAACCTAACATTTTAGCTGTGTTTTTTTGTAATCAGTAATGGATGGATTTTATTTCCTGATATGCCTGCCACTCTGTATCTTTGATGGGACAGTTCAGTTCAATGATATTCAGAAAAATTATTGATATAAAGGACTCTGTTGCCTTTTGATGTGTTGGGTTGTTGATTTTACAACTGGCTGTTTTATATAAATGATCTTTCAATATTTGATTCAGGGCCAGTTTATTTAAAAAGCAAATTCTGTCAGTCTTGATAGTCTGAAATGCTTTTATCCTCTCCTTCCATTTACATTACAGTTGTTAGGGTAGGTGACTCTATGTGAATATGATTTTCAGTGTGTCTTTTGAATATGTCATTCTATTCTTTTTCCATTTTTTATTATATCACCATGGGATATATAGTTACAAATATGTTTATGTTTGGGTTTCAGTCATACAGTGTTCCAGTACCCATCCCTCCACCAGTGGCCATCCCCCATCACCAACATCCCCTGGTTCCTTTCCTTCTACCCCAGCTTGCCTCTATGGCAGGCACTTTGCCTCTTCTCCCTCTCTCTCCCTCTTTCTCTCTCTTCCTTCTCCCACACAGTGTGCTTGCAATACATACAACTAGAGGTTATCATATATATATATATATATATATATATATATATACACACATATATATTTGTATATATATATATATCCCTTTGCCTACATTCAATTAATGCTCAGTTCTAGTTTGGTATTATCATTTCCAACAATTATTAGTACACTGTTCCTTTCTCTGTCCCATCTCATCCAATCTCTGACTCCCAGACACTTGCAGTATATTCCACCTGCTAACAAGACTCCTGATCCATGTTTGCCTCAGCCTTGGATATTGATATCATACTATTTTTATATCCCATAAATAAATTCAATCATTCGATACCTGTCCTTTTCCATCTAGCCAATTTCAGTCTGTATGATCCTCTCCATGTCCATTCATCGGTAGGCAAATTTCATAACTTCATTTTGAAATGAAGCTGACAGCTGCATAGTATTCCATTGTGTAGATGTGCCAGTTTTCTTTATCCAGTCGTCTGTTCTCAGGCACTCTGGTTGTTTCCATATCCTGTCTATTGTGAATAGTACTGCTAAGAACATAGAAGTGCAAACGGTGTTTTTATCTCCTGTGCCATTTCTTATGGAAAATATATTGATTGATATGTTCTCTTCCTTATACTTAAGATTTCTGTTCTCTGTAGAAGAGTGCGTCCCTTTTGATTTTTCTAATTTGATTTCTATGTGTTTGCTTTATTCTGTTTGAGTATATATATTTTGGTAATCTTTGGGCCTCTTGAATCTGTATATCAGACGGCCTCCAGATATTGGTACATTCTCAGCTTTGACCTCTCCTATCACTTGTTCTTCCTCCTTCCTATTTTCCTTTCCTTTTTGATATTCCTATAATCAGGAGTTTGTTTCCCTTGCTTTTATGCATGAAATGTCTTGATTTTTTTTTCCATTTTAGTTCTTCTCTTTTATTTTGTCAGCTCCTTATCAATGGTGGCTGTATATTGTCTTCAAGTCATCTGTATGGTTTTCTAACTGTGAAATGTGTTTTTAGTACTTTTATTTTGTATCACAGCTGCCATCTTCTGAATCAGTTCTTTGGTAGAATTGCTAATTTAGTTATTGCTTAATTTTACGAGAAAGTTTTTGCTTAATTTTGATTGCCAAGGTAGCATGTTTGATTTATGATTCTTATCAACCAGGTTTGAGGGTTTTAAAAGACATAAGGGTTGCCCTAGGAGGGGCCGGAGTGATAGCCCAGCAGGTAGGGCGTTTGCCTTGCGCGGCTGGCCCATGCCGGCCCAGGTTCTATCCCTGGCATCCCATATGGTCCCCCGAGCACCGCCAGGAGTAATTCCTGAGTGCAGAGCAAGGAGAAACCCCTGAGCATTGCCGGGTGTGACCCCAAAAAGCAAAATAAAAGGTTGCCCTAGGTTTCTATCTTTTTCTGGCACAGAGATTGAGTTCCTTAGATTCCCCCAATACTCTTTGAGTGTTATATGAGTTACTGTTTTGGTTTAGTTACCCAGTTGCTTAAGAATTGATTTGTCCAGTTGTTTATGCCACAGAGATACTGATAATATTTCTGTTGTTCAGATTATTTCCTTAACTGTGTAGTGCTATCCGAGTATGTCAAGGTTTTGAACTAGTAACTCCATTTAGTCAACTGAGATATATGAGTGTATATGGTCAGTGAAGTACGTTTGTTGAGTCAACTGCCTTCAATATGAAGAATATAAGACCAGAGCCATAGTACAGTGGGTAAAGTGTTCTCCTAGCATGCGGCCAACACAACTTTGATTCCCAACATCCTAAATGGGCCCCTCAGCACCACTAGGTGTAATTTCTGAGCACAGAGCTAGGAGTAAATCCCCAGTGTGATGCAAAAAGCAAGAAAAACAATGAAGAGTATGTTTAATAATAACTATGGTTTATGGAATGGAAAATTAGGACTAATGTAATTTGATTGTCCTATACTATATATTTAGGTATTTTTGTAAATGACTGACTAATGTTTTTAAAAAATTCTATACCCATATTGATTGCATGTATTATTTTGAACTTTTTATTAATGTACACTTTGTAAATAAAATTATTTTTAAGTGAAGTGTTGTAATTTACACTAGTACCTCCTTGTTCTGAGCTAAGAGATTAATCCTTGTGGTCTCAAAGTATCATATGGGGTGCCAGGGGAGATGAATGCAGTCAGCAGAGTACAAGTCTGTGTCCTGCTTGCTATATCTGCTAGGTACCAGCATAAAATATTTATAAATAACCTTGAATGTCATTATTCCTTGATTCCTTCTTTTTTTTTCCATTTTTTGGGGTCACACCGGCAATGCTCAGGGGTTTCTCCTGGCTGGGCACTCAGGAATTACTCCTGACTGTGCTCATGGGACCATATGGGATGCCAGGGATCGAACCCAGGCCGGCATAGGCCGACCGGCGTGCAAGGCAAAAGCCCTACCCACTGGACCATCGCCTCCAGCCCCATTCCTTCCTTATTAAGAGCGGCAGCGGGGGGTGCCACAGTGCGGGCTCTGGGAGTGGGGATGCCCCATATGGGTTCTCTCCTGCCCCTGTCTTCTCTCTCATTCCCGGTGAGGGGAGAAGGCCCGGCCCTCCACCCGGGCAGGAGAGAGCTGTCGGATCCCCCGCAGGCTCAGCACATAGTGGACCTGACGGTTGAGAGTGAGTTATATTTAACTGCAGTTTACCTATAAATATTTCACTTTAAATCTTTATTTATTTGCCCCGCTACTGTCACAATAAATGTCACACTACTGTTCATCAATAAATTATCAAGTTTTGAGGTGACTACATGAGAATCCCACCAGCATGGCAGAGCTTGGCAAGCTACCCATGTCGTATTTGATATGCCAAATACCAGTAACAATTATAGACCTCATTCCCATGACTTGATGGAATGGTTTGAGGCTCTTTATGTTCCTGGAGTGGGAAGATTCTCTTGGGGTATCTCGCATGCGACAGGAAGTATTGAGATGCTACTGGTGCCCACTTGAGCAAATCGATGATATACGGGAAGACAGTGATACTACTGTCACAAACCTAAAATATTGTTTATTATCATATCTGTCAAACCCAACGATTCACTTTATGAGATGATATTTTTAAAACATTTTATTATACCACTGTGAGATATACAATTACAACGTTGTTCACATTTGGAGGTTTCAGTCACACAGTGTTCCAGCACCCCGCCTCCACCAGTGCCCATCACCCACCACCCATGTCCCCATTCCCTCCCCCTCTCACGTCCCGCCTAAATGGCAGGTTCTTTATCTCCTCTCTCTCCCCTCTCTCACTCTTCCTTATATATTTTGTGTTTCTTGGGTGGCACACATGGTGTTGCTGGATATTCATTACTAATGAAATGCTCAGAGGTTGTTCCAAGTGCTGTTTAAGGGCCATGTGAAATTGAACCATGGACCCCCCACACGGAAAACTGTGCTGCCATCCTTTGAGCTATCTTCCGTATCCTGATATATTTAAGACAAGTATTCTTTCAGACAATGTTATAAATCCGATCAAGTAATTAAAGATGTGTTTGAAAAATCTCATTTCAAAATGTCATATAAAATTTTTCAGGGTTATTAGTTGTACTAGAACTGGTTATGCTCCAAAAGTAAATTTAGCTACAACAAAAGCTTAAGTTATAAATAAGCTTAACATATTCTTTGGGGACAATCTAACTTACACAACTGAAAAACTGGAAAAGACAAATGTGAAAAAGATTACTTAAGTGTGTTTTTGTACAACTCCTTATTAGCTTTATAATTTTTGCACCACTTTCAGAAATGTACTAGTGCTATAAGATACTTAATATTTGAAAACTTGCAAAAGTAAATTGATATTACAGAATATGTAGAAAACAAGAGACTTTAATCTGTTCTACTTTGAACTATACATGTTTTTATGTTTTTTTGTAAATTAAGGAATTTTACTACTCTCAAATAATTTCCTAATAAGCTTTTATAAAAATCCTGGGAACAAAGACATAGAACAAAGGGTAAAGTATTTGATTTGAACACAGAAAATTTTGTTCAATTCACAATAGCATATCTCTATTCCCAAGTACTAAAAGGAGTAACCCTAAAGGACAAAGCCAAGAATAAGCCCTGAATAACACTCCAAAATTTTCCTAAAAAATATATGTATGTATGTGTATATACATGTAGTTATTATAAATTTATGTATATACATATGTGCTTTTTGTATATATGCATATATACATGTATTTGCTTTGATTTCTCTACAATTTAAAGTAAAATTTAGAATGTAAGAAATCATCTGTGGCTGGAGATTAAGCTCAATATATTGACTGCATATTTTGTTTGTGGAATACTTTTATTTAATCCCTGGCACCATAAGTTTCTCTGAGCACTGTACAAAGTGACCGGAGAACATAAACTGTTGCTTATACCTTCATGCCACAGAGGTAGGTGTGAATCACAACTTTAAATTGAAATTAAAAAAAGGAAGATTCAGTTGGTGAACCAAACATTGCGGTATAGATCATATTTCAAAATAAAATGCAACCAACCAATAACGTTTAAGAAAATTCTGAACTTTCCTTTTGTTGGTTTATTATGAATTTTATATCACTATGTATAATATACTCTGTTAGAATAACTTAAAAATGTATAATTAAAATTGACCAAAGAGAGGGTTTCCCTTTGCTAAATAAATAGGCTTTAAGAGTTTTAGTCTAGGGGACAATTTCAAAACCTTTGGAATGTTTTATGACTAAAATTATGTTTGCCTACTAGTCTCTGAACCTTACCAAGTCATCTATGCAAATTATATTTATAGTGTGGAACCTTAGAAAATGCAATATCAGCTCAAGCTCTGAAGGAGTTTGAAAATATAGTCTGACAAACAAGTGGTCAACTATGGTTATAAAAGAACCCTAGTTAAAAAAAAGCTGTGCAAATATGCCTCAAATTATCTTTCCATTTATATAACCTCAGACAAATTTGGGAAGAAAAATGGGAGCTGATTACACCATTTGCTGAGAGTAAAAAGTACTGCACCTTGATTGATGACTTCTCAACTATACCTAAAGGGTTTCGTATGTTTACCTGGAGAGTTTAATATGTATCCTTTCAGTGTAATAAGCTCTTAAAATTAGTAAAGCAACATTACTGAATTCTTTCTGTGAATTTTTCTAGCAAAATATTGAACCTAAGAATGCTCTTAGGGACCATAAAACTTGAAACTATTATCAGATTAGAGGGTCTTTTTAAAAATTACTTATTATTAATTATTACTATTATTTTATTGAATTGCTGTGTTACAAGTAAGTTCATGATTGAGATGCAGGCAGAGAATATTCCAACATCAATCCTTTCACCAGTGGCAACTTCCCTTTAATGGACCCAATTCCATGCCCCCACCCCAATATGTCTCTATGACAGTCCTTTTTCCTTTTCTTTCCTCTCCCTTTTTTAAATGCTGTGGTTTAAAAACACTTTTGCTGGTAGGAAACCACGCATATAACTTGCCCTCCTTTCTGCATCCTCTTCCACTCAAGGGTGGAAACTTTCCTGCATCATTATTGTATTGTTGTTCTCTTTCCAACCTGTCAATGTCATCCCCTCATATATGCCTACCGAGGAATAGCTCTCATGTTCTTTGTATCTATTGTCGTTGGTTATTATTGTTCTGCTGGCTAGATATGTTTCTTTACGCCCCATATATGAGTGAACTCATTGTGCGCCTGTCCCTCTTCTTCTAACTAAATTCATTCAACATGATTCTCTCCAAATAATTCATGTAGCACAAAATTGCATGACATCATCAATTCTTACAACTGAGTTGTATTTCATTATATATTCATATGTGTACCATAGTTTATTTATACAGTCATTGTTTTTGGACATTTTGGTTGTTTTCAGATTTTGCTTGTAGTTAGTAGTGCTGCAAAGAATATAGCAGCGCAGATTTTTTTCTACTTTGGGCTTCATGGGGTATATTCCAAGAGTGGAAGTGTTAGGTCATATGAAAACTCAATTTTTTTTTCCTGAGGAATGATGAATCTGTATTTCAAAGTGAATTAGTGTTCCCCTTCCTTCATCCACACTAACACTTATTATAGTTATTTCTTATGAGTGTGAGTCTCATCGGTACTTAATCTTACATTACCCTGGTACATAGTGACATAGGGAATTTTCTGTATCACTTAAAATTTCAAAATTGTATTACCTAAATTTTTTTAAAGATTTCGGTCACTTTCCAAAAAAGATTATTGTGTTTGTACATCTTTACAGCAGTTGCATTACCTCTTTACAGCACTGAACTATAAATTTCCTGCTTGGGAGCAATAAAATGATTGCTATGGGTATGAAAATAAGTAACATAACTATAAATCTTGAGTCATCATGAACAGGATTGGAAGAACATTAGATGAAGGACAACCATGCGAGCAAGCTGGCTTCCGAAAAGGATTCAACCCTATTTACACGGTAACCAAGCTCATTGAGGCCTGTAGAGAGTTCAAGAGGCTGCTCTGTCTAATGTTTATTGATTTAAAGAAAGCCTTTGATTCTGTTGAGACCAAAGTGGTCATCAAATCCCCAGCCAAACAGGGCGTTCAAACCAATACATCAAGATCCTTCGTGAGCTGTATTACGAATTCACCACCAGGATCTCACCATTCTATAAGGAAGTGATCACTGATGTAAAAAGAGGGGTTCAGTAGGGTGATACCATTTCACTGAAACTCTTCAGTGCCACCCTCAAGAACATCATGCGGCAATTAAAATGGGAAGGAATGGGAGTGAAGATAGATGGTCGGCAACTACACCACCTCCACTTCGCTGATGACATGGTTCTAATAACACCAAATATTAGCCAAGCAGCACAAATGCTGGCTAACTTTGACCAAGAATGTGGAAAGATAGGTCTACAGCTGAATCTGAAGAAAACTATGTTCAAGAAAAATGAACTAGTTCCTGAGGCCCCATTCACTCTCAATGGAACAAACATCTCTGAATGCAGCAGTTATGTGTACCTAGGTCGAGTAATCAACATGATGAACGACCTAAAACCTGAGCTGCGCAGGAGGAAGAAAGCAGCATGGAATGCCTTCAAAGGCATCGAAGAAATAGCTAAAAGGACAAAGAACCTCCGGCTCCTGGCACATCTCTTTGACTCCACCATTCTCCCTGCGTTAACATACACCTCAGAGACCTGGGCCCTACGAAAGAAGGATGAGAATGCTATTTGGGTCTCCCAGAGAGGAATCGAAAGAGCTATGCTTGGAATATCACGCCTCACTCAAGTGAGAGAAGGAATCGGAGTTCTGACCTCCATTGCTATTCCAGAATAAGGGATGCTGTCTCGTTTGCCAAGGCATTGAAAATCAGATGGGCTGGACATGTAATGCGATTTGGAGACAACTGCTGGACTAGAGCCCTTACCGACTGGATCCCACATGATTCAAAAGATCATGTGGTTGCCACCTACAAGATGGTCAGACTTCCTTATCAAGACACTGAAGGAACGGTTTGAGGCTCTTCATATTCCTGAATCAACCAGATGCCATTGGGCTACATTAGCATGTGATGGGGTCCAATGGAAATGTTACTGGCGCCGCTCGAGCAAATCGATGAATAACGGGATTCAAGTGATCAAGTGAACCTGTGATAAGTAAAGCATATTAAAACCTTGCCAGATTTTGAGTTTTCATACATTCCCCACCACCTTCTGCGGTAAAAAGAAACTCGTCTTCCCTGTACTGTCGGGGACCCCAGAGGCATTCTCCAACATCTGGCGTCCCTGGGTGGGCACCCCTACACATATTTTTAACCATCATCTCCTAATCATACTTATTCTAACTGAATACCAGTATACACCGTAATTTATATACTTTTATTTCTATAAAATGATTTTAATAACTAGTTTATTTTACCTGAAATAAATTTCTGTTATTGAATATGGAAATCGATGTTTATACAAGCAAGTGTGAGAATATTTCTTAAATTATACAGTAATAAAACTAAAATACTTCGGTTGTATTTTGTTTCCATGACTTTATGTATACAGACACGCGCACACACAGACACACAGACACACACACACACACACACACCTGTCATGTCATGATTATGCTCCAAGTTATTTACAGAATCTCTATTTATTCTCCTGGGAATTTATGCACACATTTTTCTTATTGTTTTGTGTATTTCATTTAATAAATCATTTGTTTTCTCTGAGTACAGAAGTTGATAGCACAATTTTTTTCCCTCAGAGATGACTATTTCTAATATGAGGTAGTTCTTGGCAAATGGGAAGAAATTGTCAATAAATAAAAATTGGATAACATAAATAAATCTTTTCTAATAATTTAATTTGTTAATTTACATGGAAGCAGACTTTTGCCACAGGTACAGGTGATAGAAAAACAGAGACAATTAATTTGAAATATTCTTGAGAAGATAACTTAAGCCTCAAAGTAATTTTCATTAGTATCACTAGTAGTATAAAAGCAATTTTATAACTTTAGAAAAGACTAAAGGTGGAAATTATCACAAACGTAGGGAGTCAGAGGCTAGGTAAGACAGAAAATGGAACAGTGCTAACAATTGTGAGGGGTACTAACCAACCTAGAACTGAGCATAAAAGAGGCAAAAGGATACATGAAACCCTTTAAGTATGTTCTGTAATCCATAGTCGGAGAGGAAGGAAGAGAAAGAAGAGAAATGGAAAGAAATAAAGAACCTGCCATGGAGGAGGGCGGGGGAGGGGGAGGGACTGGGGAGTTGGTGGTGGGAGATGGGCACTGGTGGCGGGATGGGTGCTGTAACTGTATGACCAAAACCCAAATATGAACTTTTAATGTATATCTTTGTAATTGTAAAAAAAAAAAAATTAAAAAACAAAAAAAAAAAAAAGAAAAGACTAAAAACAAAAATAAAATGAATTAAAAACATGAAAATGTGTATTAATATTAAATTTATCTTTCATGGTCCTTTTTGGTAGTAGTCAATTATCATTAGTGAATAGGGCATTTGCCTTTCATGTGGTCAACCCTAGTTTCATCCTTGGCATCCCGTATGGTCACCCAACCACCTCCTGGAGTAATTCCTGAGTGAACAGCCAGAAGTAATCCCTGAGCATTGCCGGGTGTGATTCAAAAAAGCAAATAAAGGGGCTGGAGTGATAGCCCAGTGGGGAGGGCATTTGCCTTGCACGCAGCCGGCCTGTGCCGGCCCGGGTTCGATCCTCGGCATCCCATATGATCCCCCGAGCACCTCCAGGAGTAATTCCTGAGTGCAGAGCCAGGACTAACCCCTGAGCATTGCCGGGTGTGACCCAAAAAGCAAAAAAAAAAATAAATAAAAGAAGCAAATAAAGAAAACAAAGGAAATAGCAATGGAGTTTTTCAAAACTGTCTTAATGCTTATTTTTATCTGAGTATAGGCAACTGACTTTTTGATTGCTTTTTTTTTGTTCTTTTATTTATTGATTTTTGAGGCCTATCTGGCAGGGTTGAGGACCTACTCTTTGTCCAGGAGATGCCATCTATAGACCCTGTGGAGCCCAGGCCTTTGCTGGAAAGTCTTGCACTCAGTATAGGCAACTGAACATGTGTAGCTTTACTGAGTGATGTATAACAAATAATTTAGTATAAATCATTTTCCTGCAGCTGTTAGGAAAAATGAAGTTATAAAATTTGCCTATAAATGGATGGACATGGAGAAGATTATGTTGAGCGAAATTAGCCAGAAGGAGAGAGACAGATACAGAATGACTGCATTTATCTGCATAACATAAATATATAGGTACATATTATGATACCAATATCCAAGATCAAGTGAAACATATATCAGGAGGTCCTGTCAAAGGTGGAAATTATCACAAACGTGTGGGATTCAGAGGCTAGGTAAGACAGAAATGGAACAGTGTGCTGACAATTGTTGAGGGTACTAATGCCAACCTAGAACTGAGCATTAAATAGAGGCAAAAAAGATACACATGACAACCCTTTAATGTATGTTCTGTAATTCATAGTCTGGAGGGGAAGGAAAAGAGAAAGAGAGAGAAATGGAAAGAAATCAAGAACCTGCCATGGAGCAGGGCTGGGGAGGGGGAGGGAACCAGGGATGTTGGTGGTGGGAGATGGGCACTGGTGGCGGGATGGGTGCTGCAACACTGTTTGACCAAAACCCAAATATGAACTTTTTTAGTTGTATATCTTTGTAATTTTAAAAATAAAAAAAAATTTTTAAAAAATAAATAAATAAATAAATCATTTTCCCGATTAATACTTATTTCTCACTAAAGGTAATTTTTTAAAAGATAAATATTCCATCAACCTGCTTAGTGATACAGCAACAGTAAAAATGATAATAGAATTAGTGTAGGGCTAATTCTGTTATATGACTGTTGTAAGAAATTTTCTGAACAGAACCATATATTTATTCTATTTTATATTATCTTAAAGTATGAGATTTTTTCTTCCCATGAATATTGACTAGTATTAGTAATTTTGCTAATATAACATAGCAAAAATGATAGTTTATGACTGGGGATAGATTTTAAAAGCAACAACTTCTATGTCCATTCTTTCTCTTGTGTGCTCACAAAAGACAAATGACTTCCACATGTTGATGTTCCTTTTGTGAGGTTGACCATTGCCCCTATAGTAAACCCTCATGCTGTGAGGAAGCAATGCTATTTATAGAATGGGCACATACAGGCTTTCTCTGGCAAGACCAGCTGATAAAGATCTCCAACTACTGACACATGAGTAAGCTTCAATTATTCAACCATCTCTGAGTCTCATATGCATAATACAGTAGAAATAAGGAGACTCTCAAGGAGGTTTCTTTGAACTGCAAGTTTATAAAATAAATTGATATAATTATTTTAAGTTGTTAAAAATTATCTAGCAATTGGGGCCAGAGCGATAGCCCAGTGGGTAGGGCATTTGCCTTGCACCTAGCCGGCCTGTGTCGGCCGGGTTCGATCCCTGCCATTCCATATGGTCCCCGAGCACCTCCAGGAGTAATTCCTGAGTGCAGAGCCAGGAGTAACCCCCTGAGCATCGCCGGTGTGACCCAAAAAGCAAAAAACAAAATAAATTATCTAGCATTTAACAACAGAGCCAGGTAAAATTTGAAGCAAATAGCTTTGAGACAGAATTTGTCTTGTGTATTATATAATATATTATCAAATTTGTGTATATGCTAATATGATATTCTACAATTTAAGATGGCCTCTGATTCATAACATTTTTTGCATATTTGACACAATAAGTATTAGATTTACAAAGTAATAGATAAGTAAATGATAAATTCATATATATCTATTTTATCTATATATACATATATGGATAAAGTAGTGAAATTTTTATAATAATTACACAACAAATATTTACAAATAATTGTACTAAATAGACCAATTCTAATATATGTAAATACCTGAAACATGTTAATTTATATTGGTTGAGTACTCTGATTGAACAACTTCTTATAGAATAAACTCAGTTAATTGACTTATGTTCTTGATAATGTGGACGATAAGAACTTTTATATATTCTTAACCATCATCTCCTTAATCATACTTATTCTAACTGAAGACCAGTACACACTATAAATGTTTTTTAAACAATTAAATGTATTTTTATTTTGCATAAATCATGATCACTATAGTGTATGTATAAGATAATTTGACTTTACACTAAAAGCACTCTTCTAAAAATTTATTAATTTAGATTAAATGAATTACCCTTAATAAATGTTAATACCTTTAATAAAGGAAAGGGTATCCTTGATTATGCTTAAAATTATCACAATGTGAGTTGCTTATACCTATGGACAGCTTAGGATAAGTATCTTCTGCATATTAAATCTTACCTAAGTACCATTAAAATGGTATTGTGAAAGACAGATCTAGTAGTAAGACTTTTGTAACCATACTCAGAAAAGATTGAATTAAGTTGCTAGTAATAAAAGTTGGCTGCTATGGCTCAAAGCATGTTATTGTTTTCCTTTAAAATGCAGTAACGATGAATACTTTTTTATAATTATAAAGATAACAATTCAAACAAAAATTCAGTGTATAAGTGATATGTGCCCTTAGAAAAATATTTTCACACTAATAATGCTACTTTAATGATTTAAATAATACTCTTTTGTATCTATCAGACTTTCTAATGAGCCCAAAATAATTATTTCATCTCAATATTTCCAAAATTTGGTGAAGAAGGTAAAATTGTCATCAACAGCAGTATCATCATTTGCTTGTGTTTTGGGGGCCATACCCAGTGGCACTCTAGAGCTATAACTGTCTCTGCAAGAAAGTTGCTAAGAGAGGTATTCACAGGATAATGCAATAATAGGAATTGAACACAGGCCCTATGTATGCAATTCATGTGCTTAGTACATTAAGTTATCTTTTTGGATTCTTTTATCATCATCACCATTATTATTTCAAAGAAGGAAAAATAAAATAGATGATTAAATTTCTTCCTGAAGAGCACAATAGCAAAAAAATTTAGAAATATGTTGAGTATTATATTTTCTTGTTTATTAAAAATGAATTGTTCATTTTCCATATTATTGTCTTTGCCTCTCATACTCCATGAATGTTAAATTTACAATGTGTCAGCCACTTAGATTCTGAGGCCATCAAAATATAATATCCATACTTATGTTTTCACAACGATAACTATTTTGAGTAAAAATATACAGAAGCACTCTAAATTATTATATCTAAAAGTATGAAATAATGATGATGAATGCAGGCAAAAACTCACTGTTCTATAAAGATCTTTACATGGGCAAGATTCATTAAATATGCAAAGACTCAATTGAAGTGATGAGTCAACTGATTTTTTTTAATTTTTAAATATGTATTTGAAATTTTCAAATCACTATACATTGTGGCATCCTAACATTGACATCGATTTCTCTGTGATCACTTAAATACTTGCTTAGCACAAAAATTTGAGATATCAACTCACAGAAGTACTTAAATCAAATAGGGCAATAGTCTACTTCCTTGTTTAGATATCACATGCAAACAAATTTTCTTTCTACATTCTGCTGAGATCGAAATTTATAGTCTTGTGTTTTGGTTTTTGTTTAACTGTTGAAATGGACTCCAATATAATATTTGAAATGCTTTCTAAGTACATAAGCACTTTGATGTGCTTCTGGATAAAAATATGCATATTATACCTTATTTAAAATGAATTTACAGTTTGATTGTCTAGTTAAATTAGAAATCCTTGAAGAGAAACAAAAATATGTATTGACCGGTGAATTAAGACATCTTAATCATGTCATTCAGTTGTCTAACCTAATATTTGTGCTTGAAGTAGTGGTCCAATGTTCATTAACACCGCATTTCCAACTGTATAAAATTCAAATATTAATGCCTGTAACTCCTTATACAGATTGGGACATAAAATAAACCGTTTCCAGAAAAGGAAATATTTTCTAAAGAATTGGTAAGTAGGAAATAGTGACTTATATTAAGAGAAATTTTTATGTGCGATCCTTTATGTCATTCTGTTAAGTATAGCTTTTATATGGAACCCATAAATTCTGTGTTTTACATGTTTTCAAATATCTATGATTTTGTTTTACCTCTCCTCAGGTCAAAAATGGTTTTACTTGAATCAGATAGAAAAGTATTAGATACTGACAATATAGTTTTAAACTAATGTGTTACTATTGAAAGCTTTATTTGCTGTCGCTACGTATTAATTATAGGTGAATGAAGAATAAAATGTTGAAGTGAAAAATTTGACTAGTTATATCATTATCTGATGACTTTGGGGTTTGTATATGTATGTACATAAACATGAATATATTTCTATGTATCTGTACCTGTTTCTGTATCATCTATAATTATATCTGTAGCTATATTTATATCTATATACATTTATAGCTTTATTCATATTCATATATACTTCATCTATATCCATAGCTTTATTTATCTCTCAATATTTTCATGATTTTGTATGTTCTGTGGTTAAGACATGATAACCGACCCCATGAGAGAAAAAGTAAATCATTCACATTCAGCAGAATCAGGATTTTTAGAAAACCTTAAACCTGACCTTAATAGAACTGTTTCATTTCATAGTTTATGAAATAATTATAATATGATAAAAAAATTTCACTTACTGACTAAAGATCCTATGCTAAGCCTTTGCTGTGTGCTTCCAGACCCTGAACGTCATAGATTCTTGTATTATTTTTCTTTTTAACAGTAAAGCTCATCATCTTTTCTAAGCCAACTTTCCTTGTCTTCCACATATTTTCACATATATAAACTGTGTTCTAGTGTAAGAATCAAGGGTTTTGTCAATTGCTTATATTTATCATTATTTGGTCATTTTATGCTCATGCATATGTATAATGAAACAATCATTTTTTTACCTTTTTTATTTATTTTGTATCACCTAACCAGTATTTTACTGTCAAAGGGAAAATCATTTTATAGCTGCATATTAATCCATTATTCCAAATTTTTTTTCAATTATTTATCAGAAGAAACCTTGGTTGCCAACATATTTTTGATGTTGTAAATAATGATACCACAAATATTATCATAAATATGACCTTGTGCTCTTTTTCTTTATATTTATATAAATACCAAAAGACGTGATAGTCAGGTTGTAATAAATCTTTACTTGAAAAGTCCCACACAGTTTTACAACATGACTGTTCCAATGTACGTTCCTATTAACAGTTCATCAGTCTTCAATTTTCTACCACCCTCCATAAAACATTTGTTACCTTTCATTTTTTTTCTTTTTAGCTTTTAAGCCACACCTCACGTTGTATATAGCTTATTCCTGAATTTGCACTCAGGGATTACTTCTGGCCAAGGTCCTAGTGATGATGAAATGATTTATCACACATTTATTGGATATTGGGTTCTCTTTTGAGAAATGTTTATTCAGAACTACAACTCAGTTGCTAGGAAAACGTGTCTGGAGTGCATTGTTTGAATGCAGGAGACCTTGATTTAATATTTAGCACCACATTGCAGGAATATTTCTGAATTATACTTGTAAAAAAAAACGCACTTATGCTTGATTTTTATTGGTTCAGTTGTTTGTTGTTGGGAAGAGATCCAGACCCATCTACTTCAGACCCATAGCTGCGCTGCTCGGCAGGCCCCATGTGGAAGCAACCTATGGAGCTGACCTCCTGGTAAGGGGGGCTCGGCCAGCCCCTGGCCGAGTCCAACATTGCTCCAAGGGTTTGCTCTCATGGGCGGGGAAGAGAACACGCTGGCCATACTCGTAGTGGAGTTTTGGGCCCTGCCCTTTCCTCTGCTTCCATGCCAGTTGCCCCGGAAGAGAGACCCACCTATGCCAGACCCACAGCTCCCTTGGCACGCATCGCTCTGTGTCCGAGCAATGTCCTTAGAAAATGCTGATTTTAGGATATGGTCCTTCCCAAGGTCTTTCACACTTATACATTGTATACAGCTCTAGACAGGTTCTAACTGATACGTGTAAGCCTAGCAAGAAGCCAGAACAAACCACACATCTTGCAGTCAGTCATTCTCAACATCCCTACTCCATAGTTCCTAGAGCTCCATCCAAGAGAAAATCTGATCTTACCCCTTTAAGTTTCATCAGTAAATGCTCAAGATGAGAGCCTTCTACTGAGAGTGTACCACCTACACGGCAAAGCCTGGCAAGCTACCCATGTTTTATTTACTTGTTATGCCAAAAACTAGTTACAATTATGGACCTCAGTTCCATGACCTGAATAATGGTTTCGGGCTCCTCCTGTCCCTGGAGCAAGCAGATGCCCTTGGGTTACACTTACTTGTGACAGGATTCATGAAGATGTTACTAGTGCCCACTCGAGCAAATCGATGAACAATAGGAAGACAGTACCAGACAGAGTTGTTTGTTGTTAGTTTCTAAGTTCATTATATGACTTCTGCATTTTACCCCCATATTAAATATATGATGATGTTAGAATGACTTCTCTTCAATAGAATATTTATGGTTTGAATTTATTTTGTTCTGTTTAAAAATTATATAGTTTACAATTATCTTTTTTGTTTCATTTGTTGCCATTTTGACATTGAGCTTAGTCATAAAGTAAAATTGGGTAAGGTTTTTTTTAATGTTAGAGGCTCACAATGCTGGTATTCTCTGTTTTACTATAACACTCTTGTTATATGCTGTCAGTGCTGATAATCTTGCTTTAATTTTAGTCAGGAAATGTTTAAAGTATGGCTTAATTTCATCACTCACCTAGTAGTTGCTAAGAAAATGTACTGTTTCTTCTTACATATTTCACAGGCTTCCATTTTTTCTGTGTTTGGTATACAAGTTAATAAAAGTGCGCTTCATAAAAAACTTGTTTTATGTCAATATTCATAATGTCAGTGATAACTTGTTATTTGCCTCAGCATATCCTTGCAAAATGTTCCAGGCATACATGAAAATGTTTAGATTCAATTGTTCAGGAGTCGAGAGCTTTAGAGATGTCCTTAGGAGCCCATCTGTAGTGGTTTAACATTTAGGCCTTTTATTTTTTAACTGTTCTATTCATCTATCCATGGTTGTAAATAGGTTTTCTAAATTCCCTCCTATATGGTACTCCTGCCAATGTCACTCTTTAAACCTACTAATGGATACTATTGATTGTCGGTGCTCCTTCAGTGTCTTACATATTTATTTCATGAATTTTATTTTAGACAGTCTTGAAATGTATACACAAATTTCTCTCTCTTTCTTTCTTTCTTTCTTTCTTTCTTTCTTTCTTTCTTTCTTTCTCTCTTTCTTTCTTTCTTTCTGTCTCTTTCTTTCTTTCTTTCTTTCTCTCTCTTTCTTCCTTCCTTCCTTTCCTTCCTTCCTTCCTTCCTTCCTTCCTTCCTTCCTTCCTTCCTTCCTTCCTTCCTTCCTTCCTTCCTTCCTTCCTTCCTTCCTTCTTCCTTCCTTCCTTCCTTCCTTCCTTCCTTCCTTCCTTCCTTCCTTCCTTCCTTCCTTCCTTCCTTCCTTCCTTCCTTCCTTCAGCAGAGCGTGCCAGGCTCTTCTGTGTGTTTGGGATACTTATACTGATGAACCGCACAGTCGCAATGGGGCCATGGGTCATGGGGAGATTCGGCTTTTCGCTTGTGTGTCCTCTGACGAGCTGTGGAGTCCAGATTGTGAAATTGGCTGCCTTCATGATGCAGGGGGTTCCTCTGGCTTGCGAGACTATATTGGGATGGCAGGCCAGGGCTAGAACCTTTCTTCCCTCCAGGATTCCTCATGATCAGCTGAGCACAGGGAGAGCCGGTAGCAGTTTTGCCCCATATATCTGTGATTCTGGTTCAAGTACACCTGGGCTTAAAATAAACTTTGCTGTAGGGTGGGACTCTGACAAGCAGGACTTGAGATTGACTTTTCCTTGTTTTTCTAATGTCCTTAGGTATTGCTCTAATATTATGATTTTATATTAAAACTTGTATTAAACTCTTCCTGAACAATTTTGTGCATTTCAGTTATGTTCCATCATTTGTGACAAAATTAATGTGTTATGGTTATTCCTACCCTCTGCAATATCTCTGGTGTCTCTAAGAAAGCACTAATTTACTTAACAGTGAATTTTATGATCTAAGTGTTAATTTATTTATGCATAAATTGAAAATCTTAGGTGGAGAATTCAGTGCTTTGTCCATAGCCCTTCTTGCCAAGATTATTGTCTCCAAAATGTTGTCCAAAAAATCTTCCTTTGATACACATTTTGACAATTGTATTTTCATTGAATATCCAAATATAAATATGCTCTGAGATATTTATTTAAATCCTGATTTCTCCCACTGTTTAAGGAAGATTATGAATAGTTTCTGTAGCATCTTGAAATATTGTAGTTTTTCTTACAACTGCTTGTGAGATAATTTCTATTTTCCCTCCAAATTTCTATCTATACTTCTCTATTCTATTACTAGATGTTGATCTATATGAACCACAAGATGTGTGCTGGCAATTTACTAGGGAAAAGATGATGGATTTAAGTATATTATTAGATTATTTTCTGCATGATCAATGTAGTATTGTCTGAGGTTTATTTGGTCCAGCTTTCTTTTCTATATTCAAGCAAGAAGCAGTAAATATGAGCCACTATTCACCTTACTATATTTATTTTCCTATAATTTTCCTTTCTGAATTTTCTTGAAATAAAGCTTGTTTAAAAAATCTTAATTTGGAGTTGGCTGCATTCTAATACATATCATTGCCGCTTGATCGAATAAGGGTATGTCACCAGTTCAATATATTTTACTAGTTCCGTCAGAGATATCCAGACAGATATATTTAATTACATATATTTAATCAGTGATATTGATAATTCAAGGCTTTTATTAATCGCAGTATAAAACCAAAGAAACAATATTCTGGACCTGAGAATGTAGTTCAGTGGCAGACATGCCTAGTGGTTCTACCGTTTGCATCCTCATCGTTCTGTTCTAGTATGCAAAAATCATGGGGGGGAGAACCACAAACTAGTAAGTAGACCCCAGTAAAACACTCTTGGATAAGCTGCAGAACAATAGCAACAGAAAGAGAAGGGGCAAAAGTACTCTCAAAAAATTTTTGTGTGGTGCTTGCCTTGCATGAAACTGCTCAGATTTTGTTCCTATCCACGACTAGAGTACCCTGAACACCATTCAGGAGAGGTTCCTGAGCATAGCACTAGATGTAGACCCTGTCCATTATCAAATATGGCCCCCAAATCAAAAACAAAAATAAAATGAAAATAAAATTAATAAAATTGGCATACACTTTATACTCTACAATCACTTGCATCCAAGCTTAAGATGCACAATTATTTTTTCTTAATTCTATGTAGTTCTCTCATCTCCCTCTCTCTAGCTCTCTGTTTCTCTCTCTATATGTATGTATGTATATATACACCTGTATGAATATATATCTATATATTTATATATAAATATATTTATATATTTATATATATAAATATATGAATATATATATATATTTCCAAAAGGAAACAATTTTCATTAAAAATGTAGTAGAAATCCCAGACTACTGATTCATTTGGAGTCATGGGCACATTTCTGAACCAATAGTAAACCTATTGACTATTCTTTAGTTTAGAAATGGATATATGTTCATGGAAAAAAAAACTTTTTTCCCAAATTTGAATTTAGAAAAGCAACATGAGTTACAGTTATTCATAGTTAGGTTTTTTTCATAGTTAGGTTTTGCAATGTTCCATCACTGATCCTGCTACCAGTATCAACTTCTTATCGCCAGTGCTCTCAGGTTCCCATATCTTCCTTGCCCCAGCTCCAGCCTGCCCTTTTAATAAGCACTTCTCTAAGTTCAGTTGTTAAAGTTTAGGTCTCTTGATTTCAGTGCTGTTGATTCTATAGTTTGCATATTTAGCTCTATCATTCCTAACACCACTGGCAGAGAGGAATCCCCTTGACCCTCCCCCATTTCTTCTCATGTCTTTTCCCATCCTCTTTCTCTCTTTCCTTCTCCTCCATATACTGGGGCCAAAGGTGATCTGAGTGTCCCCCACTTTAAACTATTGCATTACTTAATAAAGTTACTCAAAATATCACATATAAGTTATATTATTTATGTTTGTGTGTCTTCTGGCTTGCTTTGTTTAATATGATTATCTTGCATTTCTACCCCTGTTGCAGGTATGTTGTTCTGGACACTTGGGCTCCACCCACCCTGTCCCTCCTTAAAGTCAGGCTCCAGATAGAAAGTGTTGGATCCAGTACCCTGAGGACTTCTCTCTTTCTGACCCCTTCCCCTAGACAACAGAGTCACACCATCTGACATTAGTACTAATTTTCCAACCCGGAAGCCACAGGAACACATTAGCATCACAAAAGATTATTAATGCTGAGGTTTTTATTAAAGGAAATGATGGAAGATATTTAAAGTGTAAAATAGTATAAATTTGCTTTATTATAGTTCCCAGAAAATTTTCTCCTCAGCCATTTAAAAAAAAAACTTAATGTAAAAAAGCCACAACTTTTTGATAAGATTCTAAAATTAAAATTGGTTAGATAACAAAGATACAATTTTAAGACCAACAAATATAAAATAGATTTATGTGAAAATTGTTATTATCTAATTGCATGGTTGTTAAATTCTTGACTAGGAATTTATTAAACTGCTTGTTGCTAGTTCAATCATCTGTATTTTTTTTGTTAATTTTAGTCAGCTTCTATGTCATATTCTCATATCATTGATTGCTCCTACAGGAATTTCAGTATTGAGATAAATTAGAAGAGGCCACGGGGCCAGCATTCAGAGACTTCAGGATGTGAGTTCTGCTCAATGAGTTGACATGGTGGTAACTTTGGATTTAGGCATGGCTGCCAGAACATTCAGAAATGTAGAGGCTGAGAGGAGACTACCACTAAGACCTCAAAAAAAAAAGAGTTCTCAACCCGGGCACCACTGGGTAGCTGAAAATATTCACATTTTGGCATCAGTGCAAATAATATTCAAGAAGCAGTGGAGTTGAGTCATTGAGTGGCTGCAGTGGTGGGTTGTGGATGCTTCTACTCAAACTTTTGCTGGGTGATTTTTTTACCTGTTGCCTTCTGATGGCACCTGAGTTTTCAGTTGTGGAGCACCAGGGATGCCATCAATTTAAGCTGATTGGCATGAAACTCTTTGTAGATGTAGTTGGGAATGTATAGAGCAGGACTGGTGTTTGAGTCAACATGGTGGAATAGGGGAAGGTGGCATGGATGCTTTCAGAAGCTTCCAGAAGCATGTGGTTTGGGGGGCAGGCTCCCCACTCCAACTCCAAAAAAATGTTAGAGTTCTAAGCCTTGACATCAGGTACCTGAAGTTATCCTCAGATCTGTATCTCTGCAGAGAATATTTATGTAGCAGTGGAGTTGAGCCCACTGCTCAGAAAGTGAAACTTTCTGATATTATTCTGACTTCAATTTTTTTCAATAAAATAATATAGTATTCACACAGAATAGCAATGTAGAATTCACACAGAATAGCAATGTAGAAAAATTATTGGGAAATTATGTTGATATTGGAATAGACAACCATAATATGTTTTGCTAACTAGAAATATTCAGGTGTTTTCAATATTTTCTGTTGTTCCTCCATGTATAGCATGTAAATTAGTTCTGTAGTGCTAGAATTTGCATAGATGTGTTGTAGCAGATGTGAATTTTACAAGAAAATTCACAATGGATTTTTTAAGATTATTGGGCCACACTAGTTGGATATCAGTACTTACTGCTGGTTTTGTGTTCAGAGATCACTTAAAGCAGTGCCTTAGGACCACATAGAGTGGCAGGTATTTAACTCAACTCAGCAACATGTAAGGCAAACATCCTACCTTGCTATCTTAACAAAAGGGGTTGTACTCTCTTTCTAATGCTTGTCTTAAATATATCATAGTGAGCAGCATTCCTCACTAACTTGTTTCTTAGACTAAGTAAGGAATGAAAAATGCTAAATAAATTAAAAATCAGTTATAGTGATACTGGACAGTTCCAACAAAGATTTATTTTATCTAATATAGACCTCTTGATATTAGAATCCTTGGTTATTTCATTCAACATCATACATTTTTTCTCATGTGATAATTTTGAGGCAAGATAAATTGAACAAAGATGCATCATACCAAACAAAGACTGCTATCCTCAGGGTAAGAATAAAATAGTAAGTGCTCTCAAATTCAGTCCAACAGCCTCTGAATATTACATAATAATTAACTTACCAAATTAAAATTTAATCTTTTGGGAGAATTACATATAAGATATTCAAAATAAGTGATGCAAATAATGAGAAATAAATAGAATTAGAGAAGAGAGAAATACATTTATGTTCATGTGGTACCTAAGGAATAGGGATAAAACTTCTATTTGTCTTAAAGATACAAAGTCAAGAGACAACTTACTGGAACTACTATTAGATCAACAAAAATTATGTATATTACATAAGACTTTATTACATTTAATATATAAGCATATAAAATACACCTATAAAGTTGGGCCAGAGCGATAGCCAGTGGGTAGGGCATTTGCCTTGCATGCAGCCGGCCTGTGCTGGCTTGGGTTCGATCCCTGGCATCCCATATGGCCCCCGGAGCACTGCCAGGAGTAATTCCTGAGTGCAGAGCCAGGAGTAACCCCTGAGCATCTCTGGGTGTGACCCAAAAAGCAAAAAAAAAAAAAACTATAATGCTTTCATTTTTTGTTCTTCATAATTATATGCTGTGCAGATTAGGTTCAAATTTGTTTCTGAGGGCTCAATTTTCAGGGTCCAGATTGTAGTTCATTCTGTTCTTTAGCCATGAACTACTCCTATGGATTTAGAAAATATGTCTTACCTAATCTCTGACTCCCACACGTTTGTGATAATTTCCACTTTTGACAAGACCTCCTGATATATGTTTCACTTGACCTTGGATATTGGTATCATAATATGTATATATATATATAATATATATTAATATATATATTCCATGCAAATAAATGCAGTCATTCTGTATCTGTCTCTCTCCTTCTGGCTAATTTCACTCAACATAATCTTCTCGGTGGTATAATAAAATACTTAAAAAAAAGAAAATATAAGAAGTGAAATTGAAACAGCAATATAAAAATACAATGCTTAAGATTTCAAAATATTGTATTTACAGGGAGAGAAAAGTATTATATGCTTACTTTGAAGATAAAAGTATAATTTGTTAAGCATCCAATAGCAGAACAAAATATTTTTGTTTTATTTTCCAGTGACACTAATACATACTAAGTATTAAAATTGCAGTGTGTCTGCTAGAAATTAGACAGTGATGACAAGATGTAGATGAAATCAAAGAGAAATACATTCTAGAACAATTTCTTACTACCTGCTGAACATCAAATATGCCTAATAACACAGTTTACAAATATTTTAACTAATAGCTCTAAAAGAAACTCTCCACACAACACTTTTCCTCATTAAATCAAGATAATTCCGAAAGATGTTTCCTTAGAAGTCCCTAAAAATGTAAGGGGGGGGTGCTCTGTTATTTTCACTACCATAGTTCTTATGCATCATGTGTATTTTCATTCATTAGATGAAATATAAGTGGTTCATAATAGAAACAATTATAATGAATGCACACAATGTAACATTGTAATCAATAACTTGTAAACAGTGCCAAAAATTTAGTTTTCAGAAAATATAAATTGAACAAATTAAGTATGCCTTTAAATACCACAAAAACAATACAACATTCATGCCGAAAATTAGAATTCCAATAACAGAGGAAATAATTGCAATTTTATGTGATTTTAACCTATAAATTATGCTTATCAATATTTGTTACATCAGCAAATCCATTAATTACTTTTATATTCAGGGATAATTTAAGTACACCCTATTCTAATAATGTTTAAATTAAAAGGATTTTCTTTCAAGGAATCTGTTGCCTAAAATGAAGACTCTATTTTAGACACATTTAAATAAACACATCACAAATATAGAAAAAAAATTTAAATCTTCATAATGGTGTATTAAAAACAAATACTTTAATGTATATGAATTATCAGCTATATAGATGTCTACATTATTTGTATATTCAATATTACTTTAGAATAACATGTATAATGATTGAGAGGAATATCAAATAGATATTTCAAATATCTATCTAAGGTAGATATTTGAAACTGTTCCCTAAGTCTCGTATAAAATTTAACACTCCCATTTATAGTATTAAATGATGTGTTGAGATTTGAAAATTAGTAGCTATTCTATTTAACTTGAGTCATTAACTAATTGTATAAAATTATAATAATTTTTGTTGCATGGCATTTTCATTAGCTTATAATCAATTAGATAAATAAATCAAAGTATTTACATTATTATATAATGGACAATAAATTCTTAAAAACTTCATTTTGTTCATAAAACTCAAGTAAGTTCATAATACATTTTATCCTGATTTTCAAAACTAAGGATGAGTTTTCCCATTTAAGATCCTTATCCTGTTTGTAAAAAATTGGATCTTTGCTTCTATACATCAGAAAATAAAAGCTGTATGTTTTCAGACAGGACTCAGAATAGAAGCACAACAGCATCTCAAAAGAAATTGCAATTTTGAAGATTTCTTGTTTCTTTAGTACAGTCAAGTGATTTGTATGTTGCTTTTCTAACTTTCAGTATGTAAAATTAATATATTCGTTGAGGAAATATTTTACAAAAATAATTTCAACTTGAAATCTCTCTTGATTACAAGAGGTGCCGTAATTTCTGGCAGCTATATCCTTTAGCAGTGGTTTCCATTAGGAAATAATTTATTCTCCAAATGTTTCTCTATAATTAAAAGTTAGTTGTTAGGATTATATTCCTACCAAATCAATGAGTTCAGAACCAATAACTATCATTAATATGAGGAAATATACTTCAACCAAAATTGTAATTACTATCAGTTGTCAAAGAGATTTTCAGGGATTGCATTCCAAACTCTTAGCAAGAATAAGACTTCTGGGCCAGAGATATTGAACAGCAAGTAGAGCTCTTGCCTAAAAATACCATGGACTGGTTCAAAATCTGCATCCCATATGGTTTTCTGAGTACCATCAAGAGTTATCCCTAGTAACAAAATGAGGAATAAGCCCTGAATATGCGCAAGTGTGTCCAAAAATATATAAAATAAATTTTTAAGATGAGATTAATATATGAGAAATACATCTTTTTCAATAAGATTTTTTGTACTTTAATGTTCATAATATGTCTTATGTTAGTATTATTTGTATCACTTGATCACTTGACATCCCGTTATTCATCAATTTGCTTTAGCGGGCGCCAGTAACATTTCCATTTGACCCTATGATGTGCTAGTGTAGCCCAATGGCATCTGCTTGCTTCAGAATAAGTAGAGCCTCAAACCATTCCTTCAGGGTCTTGATGAAGAAGTCTGACCATCTTGTAGGTGGGCAGCCACGTGATCTTTTGATATCCCGTGGGATCCAGTCAGTAACGGCTCTAGTCCAGCAGTCTTCTCCAAATCGCATTACCTGTCCAGTCCATCTGATTTTCGATGCCTTGGCAAACGAGACAGTATCCCTGACTCTGGAACAGAGACAGAGGTCGGATTATTTGTATATTACAACTTAAATTATTTGTATATTATGGGGCCAGAGTGATAGCCCAGAGGGTAGGGGCGTTTGACTTGCATGCAGTCGGCCCATGCCAGCCAGGGTTCAATTCCCAGCATTCCATATGGTCCCCCGAGCACCACTAGAGTAATTCCTGAGTGCTGAGCCAGGAGAAACCCCCTGAGCATTGCCGGGTGTGACCCAAAAAAGTAAAATAAATAAATAAATAAATAAATAAAATAATTTGTATATTACAACTTAAATCATAATTAATTATTTTTATATTACAACTTACATCATAGAATGAGAAAAGGTAGAAAGAAATAATATATATATATGTCAGAAACATAATTTGAAATGTAATTTCTATAATTTGAAATTATCACTATCACTATCTTCCCATTGTTCATTGATTTGCTCAAGTGGGCACCAGTAACATCTCCATACGTCCAGTTGCAAGCAAGTGTAGCCCAAGGGCATCTGTTTGCTCCAGGAACAGGAAGATCCTTAAACAAATCCTTCAGGACATGGGAATGAGGTCCATAATTGTTACTTGTTGTTGGCATATTAAATAAAACACGAGTAGCTTGCCAGGCTCTGTCATGTAGATGGTATACTATCAGTAGAAGGCTCTCATCTTGAGCATTTACTGATGAAACTTGATGGGGAAAGATCAGGTTTTCTCTTTGGTAGAGCCCTAATGAGCAGTGGAGTCTGGATGTTGAGAAAAACTGACCTATTTTTGTGGGGGTTGCTCTGGCTTCTTGCTGGGCTCACTGGGATGACGGACATCCTAATTGTAGGTGCTTAACCACACAACAACATGCACGATCACTTCAGACAGAAAGGTCAGAATGTTAAAACAAGGCAGAAATACATGAGGTTGGGTAAGTGAAGTTGCTAGCCCAGATGATCCAACCAGAAATAATGAACATATAAACTCTCTGAAAAGGAATTTCTAATGATACTGTTAAGGTGCATAAGTAACTCAGAAAAGCAACAGAATACAGAACACAATGTCAATAAAATACAATAAAGCAGAAATGAAGAAAACGAAAATTAAAACACAAGCAGATGACGGTTCTGAAGTTTGGTAGGTGGATGAAGAAACTCACTGGAAGGCCTTAGTAGCAGAGTAACAGCTGCTGTGGACAAAATTTGTGAACTCTAAGATGAGGTGCAGAAAGTCTCCAGGCAACAGCCAATGGTAGACAAGATCCTCAATATAAACTAACAGATGGGGTCGGAGCAATAGCCCAGCGGGTAGGGCGTTGCCTTGCATGCGGCCGGCTTGTGCTGGCCCAGGTTTGATTGCCAGCATCCCATATGGTCCCCCGAGCACCGCCAGGAGTAATTCCTGAGTGCAGAGCCAGGAGTAACCCCTGAACATTGTCGGGTATGACCCAAAAAAGCAAAAAAAAAAAAAAACTAACAGATAGGAAGAAATCATCAGGATGAAGTCAAAAGGAATAATAAAGAGGCAAGAAGAAAAACCTGATGAAGAAGCAACTGTCAAAGCCAACATTGCTGATAAGTTCCTAGAGCTGAACAATGCATGCACCCAGATCCAGGAGGCCTAAAACATACTAGCTAAGATAAATTCAGTTAAAAAATACTCCAATACTCATCCTAATCAGAATGAAGAAAACCATAGATTGTCGGGCGCTCCGCGGGTCCCCGACAGTGCCGGGAAGCGAGTTCCCTTCTACCCCGGCCGGCGAGGGATGGATGGCACTCAGGGATCCGGTGGGGGTTTTAAAAGACTTTACTTATCACAGGTTCAGGCATACAAATCAGCAAAAGGAAAAACCCAATGCTTAGGATTCCAGGCTAGAACCCCAGCCACGTGTAGGCCAAGATGGCGACCACCACGTGCAAAGGCTTTGGGAAAGGAGAAGAACACTTCCAAGCAGGGCGACCGCTCACAGCAAGCAACAGCCCCAAAAGCGCGGAGAGTGAAAACCGGCTAGTTTATACCCATGCAACTCAGGCCTTCCTCCCATTGTTATGGAAAGCAGGGAGTGTTAAATGTCCTTAGATAATCCCTCCCTGCACCTCACCTAGGCCCTTTAGTGTGCTAATGTTTTGAGCCAAATGCCCTTAAAGGAGTCCTGCAACAATAGATAGTGATCAATTGATTACTTGACATCCTGTTATTCATCAATTTGCTTGAGTGGATGCCAGTAACATTTCCATTTGACCCTATCATGTGCCAGTGTAGTCTAATGGCATCTGGTTGCTTCAGGAATACAAAGAGCCTCAAACCATTCCTTCAGGGTCTTACCAAGAAGTCTAACCATCTTGTAGGTGGGCGGCCATGTGATCTTTTGACATCCCATGAGACCCAGTCAGTAACAGCTCTAGTCCAGTGGTCAAATCCAAATCACATTACATATCCAGCCCATCTGATTTTCGATGCCTTGGTGAATGAGACAGCGTCCCTGACACTGGATTGTTGATGGAGGTCAGAACTCCGGATTCCTTCTCTTACTTGGAGTGAGGCGTGATTCCAAGCATAGCTCTTTCGATTCCTATTGGGAGACCCCAATAGCATTCTCATCCTATTTTTGTAGGGCCCAGGTCTCTAAGACGTATGTTAATGTAGGGAGAATGGTGGAGTTCAAGAGATATGCCCAGAGACAGAGGAGGAAGAGAGTGGCATAGACAGTGATAACATATAAAACGCATCAGGATCAATGAAGGAAATTACATACAAAGGCTCATTATGAATATTTACAGTAGACTTCTAAGAAAAAACCTCTTGGCTCTGAAGTCAGTGGTGGGATCACGATCACGATATTCCCGTTAATCATCTATTTGCTAGAGCGGGCACCAGTAATATCTCCATATATCCTGTCTAATGCCAGTAGAGCCAAGGGCATCGGCTTGCTACAGGAACATAAAAGAGCCTCAAACCGTTATATTAGGTCATGGGAATGACCTATATAATTGTTACTGGAATTTGGCATATCAAATACAACACGAGCAGCTTGCCAGGCTTGCCGAGCGGGAGGCATACTCTTTTTAAACACCTCCAAATAAAGCATTTATTGATGAACCGCACGGCTGCAAGCAGCCGTGTGAGCCGGGCTGTGATGGGATGGTCTGCTGGGTGGAGTTCTGACGAGAGGGAAGTCCAATTGTGGAAAACAGCAGCGCCCGGAGTGGGGTGGGGGTTGTCTGGCTGGTTGTGAGGCTCTGCTGGGGTGGTGGGCCAGGGCTAGAACCCGCCATGCCTCCCGACTGCCTCATGAATGGCTGGGCACAGGGAGAGCAAGGAACAACTCTGCCCCATGTCTGAGAGTCTCTGGACCAGCATACGTGGGCTGGATTGAGGAAAAAAACTGCTGCAGGGTGGGTGTTGATGATCCGGGCTGTGATGGGCTGGTCTGCTGGGTGGAGTTCTGACGAGAGGGAAGTCCAAATGTGGAAAACGGCGGCACCGTTTTTCCAGTGTGTGGGATATAGTGAAATAAGTGCCCTCACCAAAATACTTTACCAAGATTCTCATTCAAATTTTTAAGAACAATATACAACTTTGCAGATAAACAAATACTCAAGAACTTTGCATATTCAAATCCATTGTTGCAAGAAAAACTAAACTGCCTACTACAAGGTAAGACAAGCCCCACAAATAAACCAAACACCTGCAGAAAGATGGCACAAATCACCTAACAATAACCTTTCTCAATGTCAATGGGCTAAGTTTTTCAATTATGAGAGATAAAGAGAGAGAGCAGCAGGATGGATAAATAAAATTTAACCCACAATCTGCTGCCTAAAAGAAATGCATCTGAATAGTCAAAGCAGAGACAGACTCAAAATCAAAGGCTGGAAAACATTCTAAAAGCAAACAACTCCCTCATAAAAGGCTGAGGTGGCCATGCTAATATTCAACCACTTTGAATTCAGGCTAAAGAAGATTATAAGAAAGATAAGATAATTTTTAATGATCAAGGCTCATGAGAAACAACACGCACTCTTAAATGTATATGCGCCTAATGAGGGACCAGTAAAATACGTAAAACTACTGCTAATAGACTTGAAGAAAGACATTGATCGTAACACAAAAAGTAGCTGGACATTTCAACACTGTTTGTTACCTCTCAACAACAAGAAAATATGTTATTTGAGGGAAGAAATGGAAGAAGTTTAGTATGGAAGAAGTTTAATATATATGTATGTGTGTGACTTTCCTTCAGCCACAGCTGAATACATATTCTTCTCCAGACATCAAGATAGAACACACGTTGGGCTACAAATCATACATTAAAAAAAAATTAAGAGGATAAGCAAAAGAGAGAGCCAGAGAATAGTGCCTGCTGTAGGGGCAGTTTATGGGCAGGGGGCTGGGAGGGAAATAGGGCACCTGGTACTGGGAAATACGCACTGATGGATAGATAGATAGGTGTTGGAATATTGTACGAGTAAAATCCAATCACTGGCAGCTTTGCAATGGTCTATTATCAGTGATTCAACTATTTTTTTAAATTCTCTATATAAAAGAAATTATTACTAAAGAAATTAAAAGGATAGAAATTATATCAACTAACCTTTCATACCTTGATGAACTGAAAATAGAAGTTATAGACATATAAAAAATGGAGACTTAAATCTTGAAATTAAACAGCTAATTATGGAAAACCAATAGTTTATAGAGGATATCAAAGAGTATATCTAGGGGCCGGAGCTATAGCCCAGCGAGTAGGGTGTTTGCCTTGCATGCGGCCAGCCCATGCCTGCCTGGGTTCGATCCCCGGCATCCCATATGGTCCCCTGAGCACCACCAGGAGTAATTCCTGAGTGCAGAGCCAGGAGTAACCCCTGAGCATTGCCGGGCGTGACCCAAAAAAAAAAAAAAAAAGAGTATATCTAAAGATTCTCAGTAATAAATGAAAATGAGGACATGAGCTACCAGAAGTTGTGGGACATAACAAAAATAAACTGTTCAGAGGAAGTTTATAGTCTATAACTTAACCTTACAGCTTATGTTCATGGAAAATTACCAACAACATGAGTAATAAAAATCACCAATAAAAAAAGCCAAAATGAGGCAAGAGGCAGGAAATAATAAAACTTAGATTGGATATCTATTAGCTAGAATTAAAAAAACGATGCAAAGGATTAACTAAATGAAGAGTTGGTTCTCTGAAAAAATAAAACAGATCAATAAACCACTAGCAAGACTCACAAAGAAACAGACAGAACCCTAATAAACAGAGAGAGAATGAGAATGGGGACATCACAACAGAAACAACAGAAATCAGTAGGATCATCAGAGATTACTTTGAAAATCTTTACTCCACAAAACAGGAGAACCTCAAACAAATGGATAAATTCCTAGATTCCTATAACCTCCCAAGTCTGAACCAAGAATTGGGATACCTGAACAGCATGGATATGGTATATCATCCTGGTGGTATGATAAAAAATTAAAAAAATAATTGTTTCCCAGAACAAAATCCTAGGCCCAGATGGATTGAATAACAAATTCCTTCACACATTTAAAGATGACATACTGCCAATCCTTTTCAAGCTTTCCAAGAAATTGAAGAAACAGACACATTCCCATGTTGGAGGACAGGTTTAGCTATTCTGGGAGTTTTGTTGTTTTGCTCACTCCCAGCTTAATCTACTTAAGTCAAGGTTCATTCTAATGAGATTTCTCTTCTATGTAAACACTGCTAGAGGGTATGGCAGTTACAGAAGTCACCTTGATTGAATAACTTCTGACTTATACATCTACTAAGACTTCTATGTTTTCTAGATTGGGCACAGCTCCTCTTTATACCCACTGCACCCAACGTGGGACAGTTAGAATTTACCAGGAGACTACCACCCTGGCTACGCTGAGACTAAAGGAAGACTATAGGAAGGATCATACTAGTTTGCTCTAAGCAGGCGAGTATGACCCTTTCAGTACATGAGAACAAGATACTCAGAATCACCCTGGTGCAGATAATAAGAAGGACCTTGTGGGTACCATCTAGATTACATGAAGCTCATGAAGTTAAGATGTATTACTTTATATCAGCCCCCTCTCTCCCAGTGTTTTACATAAGAGATAATCTCGGGATTAGTCCTTGGTGTAACCTTTGTTTATACCTGCAATAGGGTGTGGCACTACACTCTGTTTAGGGTTCTTTGTTGGCATGACAACCTCCTGATTGGATTACTTTGGTGTATATAAGGGGCTGACTTGAGGCCCCTTCACCTTTTGCTTTTGGTTCCTCAGCCTTCAGCTTTTGGCTCCTGCTTTTTGGCTTTTGGCTTTGGCCTTTTGCTCTTTGGCCTTTTGCTCCTTCTGGGTAGGACTCAGCTCGGGTGACATCCTCTCTCTTTGGTGGGAGACTTAGGCTCTTTTGTATGGCCTAAGTTCGGACCAGAGCTAAAGTTTGCTCATTATATTGGAGTGCTCTGGAAGAGCTTTTGTACTATTAAAAGCCGTTTTTTGGAACTGCACCAGACTCGTGAGTTTTCATCTGTTCTCCCGGCATCCTCGGAGGTAGAAGACAACCTCTGTCCTGACACTGTCGGGGATCCTGGCGGCGTTCCCCGACATTCCCAAACAATTTTTATGAGTTACGTAAACTTGATACCAGAAACAGACTGACACTACCAAAAAAAAGAGAGAGTAAAAAGAAATTTACACACTGATATCCCTGATGAACACAGATGCAAAAATCCTCAACAAAATACTTGCAAATATAATCCAACAACTCATCAAAAAGATCACACACCATGACCAAGTAGGATTCCATTCCCAGGATAGACTATGGTTTAACATTCATAAGTCAATCAACATAGTACACCATATCAATAAAAGATGAAAGCAATACAGTCATGTCAATAGATGCAGAGACAGTATTTGACAAGGTCCAGCACCCATTCATGATGAAATATCTCTTAACAAAATGGGAGCTGTTGGAAACTTCCTCATTATAGTCAAAGCCCCGTCTATCACAAGCCCATAACAAGCATTATTTTCAGTGGGGTAAAATTAAAGACTTTCACCCTAAAGTCTGGGGTAATGCAAGGTTTCCCACTCTTTCCACTCTAATTCCATATGATACATACTGGAAGTAGTCATCACATCAATTAGGCAAGAAAAAGATACTAAGAGCATAGAGATAGGAAAGGAAGAAGTTAAGCATTTACTATTTACAGTACACATGATAACTAAGAAAATCCCAAACAATTACTAAAAAGCTCCTAGAAATAATCAATTTTTATAGTAAAGGGACAGCTTACAAAATAAATACCCAAACTCCATGGCTTTTATATATAAAATAATGAAAGAGAAGAGAGAGAGATTTTTTTAAAGTTGCATTTACAATTGTGACTAGGAAAATGAAGTATCTTGAAATCAGTTTAACTAAAGAGATGAAGGAACTATTTAAACAAAATTACCAAACATGATGTCAACAAATGCAAGGGGACACAAGAAAATTGAAACACATCCTTGATCATGAATTGGAAGGATCAACATTGTCAAAATGGCAATACTTCTGAATGCTTTATAATATTCAGTAGAGTCCCTATAATGATACCCATGACATTTTTCACAGAAATACATCAAACACTCCTGAAATTCATCACTAGATCATTAGATCACTAGACATCCTGTTGTTCATCGATTTTCTCAAGCCGTTGCCAGTAACATTTCCATTTGACCCTATCACGTGCCAGTGTAGCCCAATGGCATCTGGTTGCTTCAGGAATACAAAGAGCCTCAAACCTTTCATACAGGGTCTTGATGAAGAAGACTGACCATCTTGTAGGTAGGCAGCCACGTGATCTTTTGACATCTTTTAGTATCCAGTCAGTAATGGCTCTAGTCCAGCGGTCACCTCCAAATTGAATTACATGTCCAGCCCATCTGATTTTCGATGCCTTGGCAAATGAGACAGTGCCCCTGACTCTGGAACGTTGACAGAGGTCAGAACTCCAGATTCCTTTTCTCACTTGAGTGAGGCATGATATTCCAAGCATAGCTCTTTCAATTCCTCTTTGGGAGACCTAAATAGCATTCTCATCCTGCTTTCGTAGGGCCCAGGTCTCTGAGGCATATGTTAATGCAGGGAGAACGGTGGAGTCGAAGAGATGTGCCCGGAGCCGGGAAGTTCTTTGTCCTGAAATTCATATAGAACAACAAATTGCTAAAAAGCAATCCTTGGGGAAAAAAGAAAATTGGAGGCATTTCCTTCCTCAACTGCAAACTCTATTACAAAGTGTTAATAATTAAAACAGCATGGTATTGGAATAAAGATAGACCTAAAGACCAAAGGAACAGAGTTGAATATCCTAACACTGATTTCAAATATATGATTTGTGGTATGTATAACAAACATAACAAACATAATAAAAATCAATACACAAAGACACTAGAAACAAAGGCCAGTAGAATTCGTTCACAGTTGGAAGACTGCTTCAAGTGCTTGGGTAAAAACAATTGGGAGAGGGAAGGGAACAATATTGCAAAGATAGTTGCAAATGATCACTCTGGACAAGCACTGGAAACACATTCTTATCAGAGTGTTCTTTCATTCAAGAAGTTCCTAGAGGGAGAGAAAGAAGGAAAGTGCATACCATAGAGATGACTGGGGCTAGAGGGGTGAAAAAAAAGGAAAACGGGACATTGGTTGTGGGAAATGTATTCTGGTGGAGGGATGGGTTTTGGAACATTGTATTTCTGAAACCCATCAAGAATTGAAATCAGCCTTGAAACTGTATCATGGTTATTCAAATAAACATGAATAAAGAAACAAATCAGGGGTCAAGTAATATCCATTTTGGTTTTATGATTTTTCTTTCTTATTTTTTGGAGATTGATAGGGGAGACTGTCATAGTCAGAGATACTGAGTGCTTATTCCTGACTCGGCACTCAGTGATTTTTTATGACTCTGCTTGGGGGGGGGGTGGGGGTCCATATTAATATTGGTTATTTAACCCAGATCAGCCTTATAACTATTTCCTCGCTTTTGCTATGTGTTTTTTCCTTAAAAATGTTTTATTGGAAAGTGAAAAATGAGTAGCAAAGATTATTATTATTAATAATAAAACATTTGAATTCCAGTCTAAATGGCTAAATTAGACAGAGACAGATATCAGTAATTATTTTTATTTTATCACTAAATGATTGAATATTTGTACTACTATATTTTATTGGGGGTATATTATTAAAATAAAAACAAAAAATTGTTACTGAAAAATAAGTTTGTAAGTATAAGAGTAAGCTGCTTTTTATTTTGAAATTATTTTTATTTTAGAATTGTTACTTTGAAATAGTAAAATAATAATGCAATTAATAATTTTCAATAATAAAATAATAAAATACATCAAGTATTAAAATAGTAGAGTTGAGATATAATTACTGGTTGAAAATATGTGTTAGATGTTGAACACTTATTTTTCATGTGTGAGATCATGGTTTATATCTCAATCATAATTAAAAAAAACAATTTTTTTCATTTCATATAAAATAGAATTTTTATTTTTTGCTGACTTATTTCATCATTTTCATATGTAAAGTTATAGTATGAAAATGCATGCTTGTCACTTGTCTTGTCTTCCAGTTGTTCATCAATTTGTTCGAGTAACAACGCCATTCTTTGGGAATGAGGTCCATTAATGAAAATATATATTTTTATATAAATTACTAAAGTTTCATACAGCATCATTCTATATTTTATTTTATGAGATCAATTTTCTTAATATATATATATATATACAAAAACTCTCCAAAAATTTTTAGCAACCTAAATCCAGCAAACTAGATTCAGTTTCAGTTTATTTTTATGATAAACAATATCATAAATGTGATCAAGTGGGATTCATCTTAGGGAAGCAATGATTTTTCACTACAAGCAAGTCAATTCACATAATACACCACATCAATTAAAGATAAAGATTATATGATTATATCAATTGATGTAGAGAAAACTTTTGACAAGATAAAAAACACATTAATGAATTTTAAAAAACTCAAAAAAGGGTAGAAGGAGCTTTTCTCAGTTTATTAACATCTATCTGTAAAAACCCCATAGCCAATAATATTCTTAATGGTGAAAATTGTAAAACATTCTTGCTAAGATCAGGCACAAGACAAGAATGTCCATAGTCCCCACTCTTAGTCAACACTATTAAACATCTTGACAATAGAATCAAACAAGAAAAGAAATCAAAGGATAAGAATTTGGAGAAAAGGGGAGTCAAATTGCCCCTATATGCAGATTAAATGATGATATTTGTAAAAAACCCTAAAAATTCTACAAAATAACTTCTAGAAACACTGAACCAATACAATAAAGTGGCCAGCTACAATGTTGATACAAACAATGTCGTGTTCCTACATACAGATAAAGAATCAGAAGTGAAAAAATTCAAATATCTCTTTTAAAACAGTGTCAAACTATTTAGTAGGTAGGAATCTCCTTAACAGAAAAGGTGATGGTCCTGGGGCTGGAGCGATAGCCTAATGGGTAGGGCATTTGCCTTGCATAAGGCTGGCCCATGCCGGCCCGGGTTCTATCCCTGGCATTCCATGGTCCCCAAGCACCGCCAGAAGTAATTCCTGAGTGCAGAGCCAGGAGAAACCCCTGAACATTGCCAGGTGTGACCCAAAAAAGCAAAAAAAAAAAAAAAGTGATTGTCCTATACCATGGAAATTTAAAAACATTCAAGAAATACAATCAAGATCTTAGTAAATGGACAAACATACAATGTTCATGAATTAGAAGAATCAATATTTTCAAAATGACTATTGTATTTAAACTACTATATAGATTCAATGCAATTTCTACTCAAATGCAGACAACATTTTTCAGGAAATAGAACATCAGTTATAAAGTTTGTGTGGATCATAAAGATGTGGTATATGTACACACCGAAATACTACACAGCTGTAAGGAATGATTAAATCATGCGATTCTAAGCAATATGGATGAACTGAAGATATCATCAAATTAAATAAGCCAGAAAAAGTGAAAATACAAGATATATCACTTATATGTTGTGTTTAAAATAACTGGATGATGAAATGCAATGTCTTTGGGTGGGGTTCTAGATCAACCATTGCCCAAAAAGTATAAGGAAGAGAAGAATTAGTGAGGGAGGGAGGAATAGACAGCTAAGAAACAATGCGGACTAGGTCAAGGGATTACAGTACATGGTTGTATTAAGGAATCACTATCACTATCACTATCTTCCCGTTAATCATCTATTTGCTAGAGCGGGCACCAGTAATATCTCCACATGCCCTGTCTCATGCTAGTAGAACCCAAAGGCATCCGCTTGCTCCAGGAACATAAAGAGTCTCAAACAATTATATTAGGTCACGGGAATGACCAAATATAAATGTTACTGGTAATTGGCATATCATTACTAAACGAGCAGCTTGCCAGGCTTGCCATGTGGGTGGCATACTGTTGTAGTCACCTCTAAATAAAACATTTATTGATGAACTGCACGCCGCTAGCAACCGCGCGAGCCAGGCTGTGATAGTCTGGTCTGCTGGGTGGAGTTGGACGAGAGGGAAGTCCGGATGTGGAAAATGGCGGGCCCCATGGAGTAGGGGAGGGTGGTCTGAGAGTCTCTGGTTCAGCATACCCGGGCCAGATTGATATGACTTATTACAGAGTAAAAGACTCCCTTTAATCTAAATTCCAAAAGGCCCTGTGGGCCCTGGATGGTTGATGGTCTGACATAGAAAAAAAACTGGCCCTCTGGGATGAACCTAGAACCACAGCAGAGCCTGGTAAGCTACCCATGGCGTATTCGATATGCCAAAAACAGTAACAATAATGGACCTCATTCCCATAATGGAGTCGGTATTGGTGCCTGCTCGAGCAAATTGAATAACAACAGGAAGACAAGTGATACAAGTGAGAAAAACCAAAGTATCCACTGAAAGACTTCAAAAGACACTAAATTTGCACAGTCAAGTAGCAGGATACAAAAGCAATATATAGAAATCTGTTGCATTCTTAAATGTAAACAAAAGCATAGAAGAGAAAGTAATTTTTAAAAAATGTAGTGATGACTGTTTTGCAAAAGCTGAAATGTATAAGAGTTAATTTAACAAAAGAGATGAAATCTGTTTAGTGAAAAGTATCACTTATATAATAAAAGAAGGCACACATTTAAAATACATTTTGCTCATGGAATAAGGAAATTAATGTCTGGGGCCGGAGCGATAGCCCAACGAGTAGGGCGTTTGCCTTGCACGTGCCGGCCTGTGCCGCCTGGGTTCGATCCCCGGGTCCCTTATGGTCCCTCGAGCACCACCAGGAGTAATTCCTGAGTGCAGAGCCAGGAGTAGCCCCTGAGCATCGCCTGGTGTGACCCAAAAAAGCAAAAAAAAAAAGGAAATTAATGTTATTAACATGACTACCTTACAAATGATTTTCAAACACAATGAAAGTACCATCAAAATGTCAAAGGAATTTTTCAGTTAATATAACAAACACTTTAAATAAATATATGATCATAAATCTTTTGAATTAGTCAAAACAATTTTGAGAAAAAAATTACAGAATTTTATTCTG
>JAJIBD010007745.1:0-19177 GCA_021461705.1 Cryptotis parvus | reverse complement strand
CCGGGTTCCATCCCTGGCATCCCATATGATCCCCCAAACTCCGTCAGAAGTCATTCCTGAGGGAAGAGCCAGGAGTAACCCCTGAGCATCTCCGGGTGTGACCCAAAATAAACAAACAAACAAAAAACTACATAGCTAAGGTATGAATCAAGCTATGCATCTAATAGCAGATGAATGGATTATGAAGATGTGATATGTAATACACAATAGAATACTAAGCAGCTGCAAGGAACAATGAAATAGAATTTGCTACAATCTGGTTGAGGCTGGGAGTTAAATGCTGAGTGAAGCAAGGCAGAAGAATGACAAAAACAGGATGACCTAACTTAGCAGTAGAGGAGTAAATGGTGGAAGGGAATGCCTAGAACATACTTGGCCCCAGAGATTAGAAATAATGACAGAAAAGTAAAGAAATCAAGGAAGAAAGGAAGAAGAAAGAAGGGAAGTAATGGTGAAGGGTTTCAGTTATACTGGTGATGTGGGAGAATCGTTTTATATTCAAAACACAGACTCAACAATCTGAAAATATGCTATCTAAGCAGCAACCACTGCAAATTTGTAATGTGTTTGTTAAGGAGACAAGCAGGGGGTGAGGGTGGGGGATGGGGAGGGTGGGGATGGAATACAGGAATACAGGTAACGGGAAGTTGACACTAGGGGTGGGATGTTGGAGGACAGGTTTAGCTATTCTGGGAGTTTTGTTGTTTTGCCCACTCCCAGCTTAATCTACTTAAATCAAGGTTCATTCTAATGAGACCTCTCCGTCTATGTAAACACTGCTAGAGGGTGTGGCAGTTACAGAAGTCACCTTGATTGAATAACTTCTGACTTATACATCTACTAAGACTTCTATGTTTTCTAGATTGGGCACAGCTCCTCTTTACACCCACTGCACCCAACGTGGGACAGTTAGAATTTACCAGGAGACTACCACCCTGGCTACGTTGAGACTATAGGAAGACTATAGGAAGGATCATACTAGTTTGCTCTAAGCAGGCGAGTGTGACCCTTTCAGTACAGAGAACAAGATACTCAGAATCACCCTGGTGCAGATAATAATAAGGACCTTGTGGGTACCATCTAGATTACATGAAGCTCATGAAGTTAAGTTGTATTACTTTATATACCAGCCCCCCCTCTCCAGTGTTTTACATAAGAGATAATCTTGGTAGAAAGGATTAGACCTTGGCATAACCTTTGTTTATACCTGCAATAGGGTGTGGTACCACACTCTGTTTAGAGTTTTTTGTTGACATGACCCTCCCGATTGGATTACTTTTGGCGTTTATAAGGGGGCTGACTTGAGGCCCCTTCACTTTTTACCTTTCACCTTTGTGCCTTTTAGCTTTCGGCTTTTGGCTCCTGTGGCTTTTGGCTCCTCAGCCTTGCGGCTTTTGGCTTTTTGCTCTTTGGCCTTTTGCTCCTTCTGGGTAGGACTCAGCTCGGGTGAGATCCTCTCTCTTTGGTGGGAGACTTAGGCTCTTTTGTATGGCCTAAGTTCGGACCAGAGCTAAAGCTTGTTCATTATAATGGAGTGCTGTGGAAGAGTTTTTGTATTATTAAAAGCCATTTTTGGAACTGCACCGGACTCCGTGAGTTTTCATCTCTTCTCCCAGCGTCCTTGGAGGTAGAAGAGAACCTCTGTCCTAACACTGTCGGCATTCCCCGACAGTGGGAATGATGTTGAAATATTATATGCTTAAAATTCAACTATAGATAATTTTATAAATCGTGGTTCCTTAGTTAAATTAAAAATTATTTAAAATTTTTTTGGCCAGAGCAATAGCCCAGTGGGTAGGGCATTTGCCTTGCACATGGCCAGCCTGTGCCAGCCCGGGTTCGATCCCCGACATCCCATATGGTCCCACGAGCACCGCCAGGAGTGATTCCTGAGTGCAGAGCCAGGAGTAACCCCTGAGCATCGCCGGGGTGTGACCCAAAAAGCAAAAAATTATTTAAAATTTTAAGAAATAAAAATGCTAAACATAAAGAAGTTTCTCTCATATCTAAACATAAAAGCAAAACTTCAAAGGAGAAAGTAATAAAATAATAAAATAAAATCTAACTCAATTGTGCATCAGAGGAAAATCAGGAGTCAGAGAGATAGCTCAATAGGCTGAGTACATGCTCTGAATACAGGAAGCCAGGATTTGATCCCTAGCACCAAATGGTCTCTCAGCACCACTGGAAGTAATCCCTGAGTACCACCAAGTATGACTCAAAAAAAAAAAAAATCCACCTGTTCTTCAGCTGTTTAAAATCTTCCTCTACCCAAAACTATGTGTTGGTTGTTCTCATCCCGATGAGAAAGAAATTATCTGAGAAAAACTATTCCAAAGATTTTACTCTAGAGTTGGGAGATACCTCAAAGACCTAAGGCACATAAATATTCCCAGCATGCTGACTTCAAGCCCTGGCATAAGGGGCCTCCCTGAGCACCACCAAGTGCTGTCCTGGTAACCCTCTGCACCAGTGGGCCCCAATAGCCCCATTGCTAGGCCTGAGTATATGGTCCACGCTGAGTGTCAATGGAGCGACTCCCAGACACCGTACTTGGGAAGGTCTCCCTTGAAAAAAAAAAATTTTTTTATCAAATGTAGCAACTCACAAAGGGATTTGCATGATAATCCATAAAGGTCTTTAGGGTAAGCCACAATGTGTAAGAGAAGGGTGAGAGAGAGAGAGAGACAGAGACAGAGACAGAGAGACAGAGACAGATAGAGACAGAGAGACAGAAAAGAAAAGGAATAGTGCCTGCAATAGAGTCAGGCTGAGGGAGGGGAAAGGGAATTTGAGGACATTTGTGGTGGAAATAGGACACATGGAGGGACGGATGCTGGAACAATGTATGATGAAACTCAATAATGAACATCTTTGTAATCGTATATCTCATGGTGGTATAATAAAATTTAATGCAATTGAAAAAACAAAAAAAAAGTTGTAGCAACTGGCAGCATCACCAGCATAACACCTGGCCTATGCCTTAAAATGCGCCTATTCTGGGTTCGAGATATGGTGCAAACTCCCTTAGTAAAGAGACTCTTGGATAAGTGGAGAAAGAATGGTCATGGAATCTGATAAGGTTAAAATTCGATTAGCAAATAGACTAGAACTGAGTATTGAAAGTAGGTAAAGGGATGATAACCCCTCAGTGCATGTATTGCAAACCACAATGAGCAAAAAAGCAAGCAAGCAAGCAAGCAAGCAAGAGAAGAAAAGTGTGAGCCATAGAGGCAGGCAGGGATAACTGGGGACATGGTGTTAGAAAATGGGCACTGATGGAGGGGTGTATGCTGGAACACTGTATGACTGAAACCCAATCATGAACAGCTTTGTGATGGTTTATTTCGTGGTGATATAATAAATTTGAAGAACTCAATCAGCATAACCAATAGTTTTACCAGACAAGGCAGAGGTAAAATAACCTTTCCATTGGTCAAACTGTTTCATTCAGGAAAAAAGTTACAATTCCCACTAGATAGCTAACCATAGTTTTGTTTGCTTTACACAGGCTACCAAAATAAGCATATATAAAGAAAACAACCAGGATTTCTAAGTGAAAAGAGTTTTTAGCAGGGAAAGAGCAGAATCATATGCTTTCGTGTTGATTATATAACTCATCTCAGGCTAGGAACACAAAGACCTTGAGTGGCTCACTTACACACAGTAGGTCAGAGCTACAGTATAGTTAGCCCCTCTGCTCCCCATGGGAAAGAAAATTACCTTAGGTATCACAGCTCACAATGAAAACTGTCCTTAGATTGTCTAGAGAAAATTACTTTGCTTCTGCATCTTGAACTTAAAGTTTCTCTGAATAGCGGATGATTTACATATGTTTGATTCTGATAATACAGCAAACTCTGATGAGCTCAGATTCAAAACTATGGAATCATTTTACACCCTGAGTGGCATTCTCAATCATCCTGACTATGTAGGAGCCCTACACACTAGAGGTCCAAAATGTATAGTGGAAATGCTGGTAAAGAAAACAGTAGAGAGACTTAAAAGGAGTGCAGTATAAAATCAGGCTGGAATAACCACATTGAAAGGGCACAGGACTTTCAAGAATGTGAAAGATGATAGTTGAGAGGCAAAGTGAGATGAAGTAGTCACAGTACTGACTGGAATACATCGCATTTAACATGCTAATATGAAGTACTGAGTGTTACCTGTGTTACCACACTCCTGGCAGAAAAATCTCTAGTCCACAGATAACTGATCTGGGTTCTGCATAGAACTCTGGTTTATTTTATTGCTATTGCTATTGTTTTGAGGCCACACCAATGGTGCTCAGGGCTTATTCCTGGCTCTGCATTCCTGCTCTGCACTCAGGGATCACTCCTGATGATCCGCAAGGGGACCATACAGGGTGCCAGGGATTGAAGCTGGGTCAACTGCATGTGAGGCAAATGAGGGCAAATTAGTGCAGTAAGGGGCTGGAATTCCACATTCGGAATTCCCTCTCGTCAGAACTCCACTCAGCAGACCAGCCTATCACAGCCTGGCTCCCACGGCCGCTTGCGGCTCTTGCGGTTCATCAATAAATGCTGGATTTAGAGATGACTACAAGAGTATGCCACCCACACGGCAGAGCCTGGCAAGCTACCCGTGTCGTATTTGATATGCCAAATACCAGTAACAATTTTAGACCTCATTCCCATGACCTGATGGAATGGTTTGAGGCTCTTTATGTTCCTGGCGCAAGCAGATGCCCTGGGTTCTACTAGCATGAGACAGGACATATGGAGATGTTACTGGCGCCCCCTTGAGCAAATCGATGACGAACGGGAATACAGTGATACAGTGAAGGGGGCTGGAGGCGATAGCACATCAGGGGAGGACGTTTGCCTTGCACGTGGCCAACCCGGGTTCATTCCTGGCATCCCATGTCCCCCGAGCACTGCCAGAGGTAATTTCTGAGTGCAGAGCAGGAGTAACCCCTGAACAATGCCAGGTGTGATAAAAAAAAAAAAGTGCAGTGAGATTGCAGGGAGGTAGCCCTTCCCTGACTCCATGAAAACCTGGACATTTCAGTCACAATCTCTGCTGAACCATTGCTCTGTCCCACAGAAACTTGATTTAAGTGCTAAAAGGTTTTATTTTTATTCTTTCCCAGTATGCCTTATACAAACTCTGGTTTACAAAGTTGTTCATGGCAATTTGTTCCAGTCATTAAATATATCATTACCAATCCCACCACCACTGCACCTTCCCGTGCAATATTATCTCCAAATTTCCCAGCCACCCTTAAACCTGCCCCTATAGCAGGCCTTCAATAATTTTTAAACGCCCTATCCGCTGGACTATCTTTCTGGCCCCTTTTATTTATTTATTTATTTTTAATTTTTTTTTTTTTTTGCTTTTTTGGGTCACACCCGGCAACACTCAGGGGTTACTCCTGGCTCTGCACTCAGGAATTACTCCTGGCTGTGCTCGGGGGACCATATGGAATTCCGGGGATCAAACCCGGGCCGGCATGGGCCGGCCACGTGCAAGGTAAACGCCCTACCCGCTGGGCTATCGCTCCGGCCCCAGGCCTTCAATAAATTTTATATTGCTTGTTATAATGTGCTACAAGAATGATCAAAACACATTTCCCCAGAAGAAAATAGCTGAAGATTATATATCTCACCTTGGAGCTATTAAGCTCTTTTATGAGATTACTAAAATGTTAGAGGTTAAGCCTTCTATGTTTATACTTTATTAATTGCAATTGTTTGCTTCAACATTACATCCCATCCACTATAGTGTGCTACTCCTGGTTTATCAGTGTTGTTGCAGCTGCACACTCCAAGAAGCCCAAAATTTTTAGCAAGATGGTACAGCTGGAGTTGAATATCTAACTGGGTGGCTTTTGGGGTGTGTGTATAACTGCCACAGCTTCTATAAGTGCAGTGAGATTGTGGGGAGGTAGGCCATCCCTGACTCCATGAAAGCTTAGAGATTTCAGCCACAAATCTCGCATACCTGAGTTTTTCAACAGATTACTTTCTGGATGAGGCGGCATCGTGAGCAGTGGAGTCTAGCCAGGAGCATGGAAGTGATTGTGGGGTGTGGAGATTTTCAGCTGCTTGGTCTCTGTTTGGGCAGATGGAAGGTTTATCTGCCCCTCCTCCAGGGAACCCAGATGACTCAGTCTTGGACAGGGCCTGGGAGCATCTCTGTATCATGTCTCTCAAGATTTATTTCTAAGTCTCTGGATCATAGCCAGTGAAAGGGCTTAGATGGTGCTGGGAGGTGGTTTGTGGGAGATGGGGAAAGGTTGACAATCCCTGACTCTGTGAAAGCCTAGAAATTTCAGTCATAAATTCTGCATACCTAAGGTATTCAACAGATTATTTTCTGAATGAAGTATTTCTGAAAGTTTTATGCTTTAGCAAAACAAGGTCAGCATGTGACTGACTGGTTGTCCAGTGAGAATGAAGTCCAGAATGGAAGGAACCAACTTGCTCATTACCTTTTAAATTCTGTCTACTCAGGTGATATTTATATCTATATTTTTATAATAATATTTTACTTATTAATGCATATACTTAAGCACTATAACATTTTCTAACATAAAGCCATCTTTAGGATAAAACATACTTTTGTACTTTTATAAGCCTATTCAGATTTCCCTTAATTTTTTTCTCAATTGTCCTCTCCTTATTCCCACCAATTTGTATATTTGTAGGATTTAGCCATTTCCTGAAAAATTTTTATTTATATACCTATAAAAAAGAAATACATATCATTTTGGAAATGCATTTTACCAACTTACTGTTGATTTAAAATTTCATGGAATTTCAGGGTTTAACTTTAGTCATATATGTGTGTGTAGGTATCAGCACCTCCACAATACTTTCTTTTTTTAAATCTCTCTCAGATGTAGAATATAAATAAACATAGTAAAGGGAACAACAAATGGCCAAACTGATTAGAAGTGGGAATTTTGTCTATATAATTGAGTTTATGTAAGACGGGGTGGCTGGGAAGGGCTCTCGGACACAGTTGAAGAGAAACAGGTTCTCTGGCAATAGGTCTATACACACTGTCATTGTTGGGATGGCATATTATGAAAAGTAGCATTAGTTGTATTGTAAATCCCCTTACAGTCCCTAAGCACCACCAGAAACAACCTACTATAGCCCCAGAGCACTGTTGGATATAGCCCAAAAAAAACAGGTGACATAAAAAATTTCAGTAAAATCATTTTCCATAATTCTTTTTTTTTCACTAGTGAGTTCTTTCAACATTTATTTTTTTTAATTTAATTTTATTATTTTCCCCCGCAAATATTATTACACCATTTCAGACATACAATTGAAAGATGCTCATGTAGAGTTTTGGTTCTACAGTGTTCCAACACGCATTCCTCCACCCAAACCCATCTCCCATCACCAATGTCCCCACCTCCCTCCCCCTCCCGCACCTCAACTACTTGGCGGATTCTGTATGTCATTTCTTTCCTCTTTATATCTCCTTCCCACCAAACTTTCCTGCTCTTCGTGGAATGCAGTGCATTAAAAGACATTACTGTTTCCACTATTTTAATGGACCTTGCGGCCCCGCGACCTGGGCTCGAACTGGTTTTGTTCTATTAATCTGATCGTGAGGCAGTTTCCCAGCATCCGGACAGCGAAAATGGTGGCTGGTGTGATGGGCGAGTCTCATCCGGCTGCTTCCGGGATCCCCCAGAGGCGGCGGGCCCCATTTTCCATAATTCTTATGTGTTAACATACGTTTGTGAATTCCTTACAGAAATGGGCACAGTATCAGTAAACCTCAAAGAATTTACAAACTATTTTTTTTTTTGGGGGGGAGGTCACACCTAGTGATGCTCAGGGGTTACTCCTGGCTCTGCACTCAGAAATTACTTCTGGCGTGCTCAGGGGACCATATGGGATGCTGGGGAGCAAATCCAGGTTGGCCATGTGCAAGGCAAACACCCTACTCTCTGTACTATCGTTCTGGCCCCTCACAAACTACTTCTAAGTACCAAAAAAAAATTACTAAAGAGCTCCTAATATTGTACATTATATTATTTCTGTAGCTTAAATTATCGGAAACTATATACTCACAGTTAATATTACAGAACAGCTTATAAAGTTATCAAACCATTTACTTTTGCTTTAGCAGCCAAAGAAATAGCACAGCAGGCAGGGCTCTTGCCTTGCAAGCACTCGGTCCAGTTGATCCCCAACACCGTATATGGTTCCCTGAGCCCTCCAGGAGAGATTCCTGAGCAAAGAATCAGAAGTAAGTCCAAAAGCCAACAATTTTTTCCTTCAGTTTTCCAGCTAAATTATGTGGAAGAAAATAATTTTGCCAAAAATTTCCTCACTCTGAAAAAAGTATAGAATCTATTCTTTCATAATCTGCTCATCTTAAAGTGTCTTCCAATATTTGTGCTCCACTGGAAGACTTTCTCAAGAAAACCGTATTATTACAAAATTATATCTTTACTGCTTCTGCAGCTCTAGATCTTCTGTTAAGAGCTTCCTTTTGGAAATTTTTCTCTCATTCTTTTATAGAGAAAGAAGAAAACAGTTTGAGACATGACTTTACATGTAAGGCGGTAGATAAGTCACTTCAGCAGGTGCCTAAGTAAGAGAAATAATGCTATTTTTACTGTGCAGTGTTACTCGAGGAAAAATACGGCACTGCAAGCAGCAGTCTGATGTAGATGGTGAAGTTTTATGCTTTTTGGCAACTAAGTTTCAGGGCATTCTGTCAAAGATCTTTCTTTTCTACAACCATCTTCAACTTTAATGCAAGCATCTCCAATCCAGCATTAAACAAATATTTATCAAGTTCCTTCTATGTATGAAGCACTAAGCTAGAAGCTAGAGATTCAAAAGGTAATAGTGAAGGAGAAAGAAAAACTTGAGTTGAGCCTTCCCATTGTATTTATCAAAAGCGGACAACCTTGAACATGTTGTGTAAAAGTATAATCAAAATGCATGACAGTTTTAGACTTACCGTTTTTTTTCTTATTTTTCTCTTTATGCTCGCCCACTTGCTAAATATTGAAGTAGTCAGTGCTTTCAGAGCACTGAACTTGCCATGGAACATTGTGGCAAGTAAGAAACTGCAGGAAATGGGGGCCAGAGCACCGCACAGCGGGAAGGGGAACAAGAGGGCACTTGCTTTGCATGTGGACAACCCAGATTTCATCCCTGGCATCCCATATGGTCCCCTGAACACACCCAGGATTAATTCCTGAGTGCAGAGCCAGGAGTAACCCTTGAGCATTGCCGGGTGTGACCAAAAAGCACAAAAAAAAAAAAAAATAGAAATTACAAGCAACATAGAAATTGACCCAGGGAACTCCAGAATTTTTCTACTTTTTTTTTAAACAATTACAAAAACATTCATGTTTGGGTTTCGCCATACAGTGTTCCAGCACTCATCACTCCACGAGTGCCCATTTCCCACCACCAATGTCCCTGATTCACTCTCCCTTCCCCTAGCCTGCCTCCATGGCAGGTTCTCCATCTCTTTTCTTTCTCTTTCTCTTTCTCTCTCTTTCTCTCTTCCTTCTCTTACATATTGTGGATTGTAATACATACTTAGAGGTTATCATGTGTATCTCTTTGCCTGTATTTAATGCTAAGTTCTATGTGGTAAAAGCACTTTCGACAATTATTGGCACACTGTTCCCTTATCTGTCTTACCTAACTTCTGCTCCCACACATTTGTGGTCATTTCCACCTGTGACAAGATCTGGCTAATTTCCCTCAACATGATCCTCTCCTTGTCCATCCATTTATAGGCAAATTTTATAACTTCATTTTTCCTAACAGCTGCATAATATTCCACTGTGTAGATGTACCAAAGTTTCTTTATCCAGTCATCAATTTTCGGGCACTCTGGTTGTTTCCAGATTCTGGCTATAGTGAATAATGCTGCTATGAATATAAAGTAGAGATGGTGTTTCTGCTGCATATTTTTGACTTCCCAGGGTATATTCCCAGGAGTGGTATGGCTGGGTCAAATGGAAGTTCAGTTTCTAGCCTTTGGAGGAATGTCCATATATTTTTCCAAAAAGGCTGTACCAGTTGACATTCCCACCAACAAAGGATGAGAGTCCCCTTTTCAACGCATCCACGTCAGCACCTGTTGTTCTTGCTCTTTTGGATATGTGCCAGTCTCTGTGGTGTCAAATGATATCTTGTTGTTTTGATTTGCATCTCTCTGATGACTAATGATGATGAGCATTTTTTCATGTCTTTTGGCCATTCGAACTTCTTCCTTGTCTGAGTTTCTGTTCTTCTCCCCATTTTTTGAAAGGGTTGGCTGTTTTCCTCTTGTAAAGTTCTACCAGTGCCTGATATATCCTGGATATTAACCCCTTATCAGATGGGTATTGGGTGAATATTCTTTCCCATTCTGTGGACTGTCTTTGTAACTTGGTCATTGTTTTTTTTGAGGTGCAGAAGCTTTATAGCTTCATGAAGTCCCATATGTTTACCTTTTCTTCTAGTTGTTTTGTTAGTGGTGTTTCTTCTTTGAAGATGTTCTTAGCTTCAATGTTGTGGAGGGTTTTTCCTATATTTTCTTCGATGTACTTTATGGGTTAAGGTCTGATATTGAGATCTTTAATCCATTTTGATCTGAATTTTGTGCATTGTGTTAGACAGAGATCCAAATTCATTTTTTTACATGTTGCTGCCCAGTTTTCCCAACACCACTTGTTGAAGAGGCTTTCCCTTAGTATAAATCCATAATTTTTAAATGAGTGGTACAGCTGGAGTTAAATTTTTAACTGGGGGACGTATTTGGGGTGTGGAGTTGACTGCTAGCGCTTCTGGAAATACAGGGAGGTGGGGGGGAAGGTGGTCCATCCAGACTCTGAGAAAGCCTTGAGATTTCAGCCATAAAGCCTGCATATTTCTGGGTAAGGCTGGATCCCCTAAGTGGCTGGAGGTATTGTGTCAATTTTGCAGCAGGGAGCAAGCCTGGGCTCTGTTCGGGCTGTTTCTTTCTTTGTCCTGAATGTCAATGCCTGTAGGTAGGGCTGGGTTATATGGTGCCAGGATTCAAAGGTGCTGTGCTGTTCTTCGAGCTAGCTGTCCAGTCTTTAATGCTTGTTATACTCAATCAACAAATTTATGTAAAGCAGAGGGAAAACCTTGCTCCTCCCATCACTACTAGGCAGCAAACTTGGTACAACCTGCCAGCAGAAGGGCAGGCCAAGGCCAGGTCAGAGGTCATGGAAAACAATGGAGTCCTCTGCTGCAGCATGTGGGGGGCCAGACTTCCCTCCCCCAGAGAGTGAGACATGAGCTGATACCTTGCTGTCTCTAAGGCTATGGCCAAAGCCAAAGGTGATTACCAAGTGACACTAGTAAATTAATTATTGAATAAAAGCTCTTATTGAACAACTGATACTATACTTAATTAAATTCTTGTCATTATCCTTAACCTGAAGTAAACACCTCCCAAAGTAGATAAAAACTGCTTATCAGGTGGTTCCAAAGAAATATCTTCAAATATACACTTCAAATATACATAATACATCTTTATATAGACATCTATGACACATATCACTTCACTTCACTTGACATCCCGTTATTCATCAATTTGCTCGAGTGGGAGCCAGTAACATTTCTATTTGACCTTATCACGTGCCAGTGTAGCCCAATGGCATCTGGATGCTTCAGGAATACAAAGAGCCTCAAACTGTTCATTCAGGGTCTTGACGAAGAAGTCTGAAAATCTCGTAGGTGGGCAGCCACGTGATCTTTTGACATCTCGTGGGATCCAGTCAGTAACGGCTCTAGTCCAGTGGTTGTCTCCAAATCGCATTACATGTCCAGCCCATCTGATTTTTGATGCCTTGGCAAAACGAAACGGCATCCCTGACTCTGGAACAACGATGGAGGTCAGAGGGTCCGAATGCCTTCTTTCACTTGAGTGAGGCGTGATATTCCAAGCATAGATCTTTCAATTCCTCTTTGGGAGACCCAAATAGCATTCTCATCCTGCTTTTGTAGAGCCCAGGTCTCTGAGGCATATGTTAATGCAGGGAGAATGGTGGAGTTGAAGAGATGTGCCTGGAGCCAGAGGTTCTTTGTCTTTTTTAGCTATTACTTCGATGCTTTTGAAGGCATTTCATGCTGTTCTCCACCTCCTGCACAGCTCAGGTTTTGGGTCGTACATCATGTTGACTTCTCGACCTAGGTACATATGACTGCTGCATTCAGAGATGTTTGTTCCATAAAGAGTGAAAGGGGCCTCTGGAACTAGTTCATTTTTCACGAACATAGTTTTGCTGAGATTCAGCTGTAGACCTATCTTTCCACATTCTTGGTCAAAGTCAGCCAGCATTTGTGCCCTTGGCTAATGTTCAGTGTTATTAGAACAATGTCATCAGCGAAGTAGAGGTGGTTTAGTTGCCGACCATCTATCTTCACTCCCATTCCTTCCCATTCTAATTGTCACATGATGTTCTCAAGGGTGGCGCTGAAGAGTTTTGGTGAAATGGTATCACCCTGCTGAACCCCTCTTTTGACATTGATGATCACTTCTTTGTAGAATGGTGAGATCCTGGTAGCAAATCCGTAATAGAGTTCATGAAGGATCTTGATGTATTGAGTTTGAACGCCCTGTTTTGCTAGAGCTTCAATGACCGCTTCAGCCTCCACAGAATCAAAGGCTTTCTTTAAATCAATGAAAGTGAAACAGAGTGGCATCCTGAACTCCCTACAAACTTCAATGAGCTTGGTTACCGTGTGGATATGGTCGATTGTGCTGAATCCTTTTCGGAAGCCAGCTTGCTCGCATGGTTGCCCTTCATCTAATGTTCTGCCAATCCTATTCAGGATGACTCAAGTGAACAGCTTGTAGATAACAGACAACGAGCAGATGGGGCAATAATTGCCAATGTCGTGGATTTCTCCCTTCTTGAACAGTAGAACTGTCTTGCTGGTTTTCCAATGGGAGGGCACCTTGCATTCAGACAAGTAGCGTGTGAAGAGCCGAGCCAATATATTGATGAGTACTGAAGGCAGATTCTTCAGGTGTTCAGGTCTGGCTTTGTCTGGGCCTGGTGACAAAATGGCATGTTGGATTTCAGAAGGGAGAACGTTGGGAACAACATACCCATCCTGCGGAATTTGGTATGTGGGCAGGTGGACGTGGCTATCAAAGAGATCTGAGTAGAAGTCATGGATAATCTTCTCCATTGCCTTTCTGGAAGATGTGATAGATCCATCAGGACGTTGGAGGTCAGTCATCTTGGTCTTATAGTTGATGAAGGACAGAGTGGGCGTTGCGAATGCTTTTCCCAGTGTCTACTGCATCTTCCAGTATTTCTGCTCTTCACTTTTTTGAGGTCTTCCTTTATCATTTCTCTGCACTGCTTTGCAAGCTTGGATGTTAGCCTTTGGTCACCTGATACATATATTTATATTTATATTTATATTTATATATGATATATAATATGTATCTTATATATAAAGCTGCATCTTATATATCATATATACATATATAGATATACATCATATATATCTTATACCATGTATGATACATATAAAGATATATAAAGAAATGTCTTCTTATGTATCTTTACATGTATCTTAAATAACCTTATTTATATTGCTATATATATTCAAATATACACTTCAAATATATATTATGTGTATATATACATATACGTGTGTGTGTGTGCACTATCACTATCTTCCCGTTAATCATCTATTTGCTAGAGCGGGCACCAGTAATATCTCCATATGTCCTGTCTCATGCTAGGAGAACCCCAAGGCATCCACTTGCTCCAGGAACATAAAGAGCCTCAAACCATTCCATCAGGTCATGGGAATGAGGTCTAAAATTGTTACTGGTATTTTGGCATATCAAATACTACACGAGCAGCTTGCCAGGCTTGCCGTGCGGGTAGCATACTGTTGCAGTCACCTCTAAATAATGCATTTATTGATGAACCGCGCAGCCGCTAGTCGGGCTGTGATAGTCTGGTCTTCTGGGTGGAGTTGTGACGAGAGAGAAGTCCGGATGTGGAAAATGGCAGGTCCCATGGAGTGGTGGGTGGGGTGGGGGTCATCTGGCTTGTTGTGAGGCTCTGCTGGGGTGGCAGGCCAGGGCTAGAAACCACCATTCCTCCCGGGCACCTCATGAGCGGCTGGGCACAAGGGAGAGCAAGTAGCAACTCTGCCCCATGTCTGAGAGTCTCTGGTGCAGCATACCTGGGCCGGATTGAAAAAAAAAAAAAACTGCTGCAGGGTGGGTGTCGATGATCCGGGCTGTGATAGTCTGGTCTGCTGGGTGGGTTGTGATGAGAGGGAAGTCGGATGTGGAAAATGGTGGGCCCCATGGAGTAGGGGAGGGTGGTCTGGCTTGTTGTGAGGCTCAGCTGGGGTGGCAGGCCAGGGCTAGAACCCACCATGCCTCCCGGGCGCCTCACAAGCAGCTGGGCACAGGGAGAGCAAGTAGCAGCTCTGCCCCATGTCTGAGAGTCTCTGGTTCAGCATACCTGGGCCGGATTGAAAAAAAAACTGCTGCAGGGTGGCTGTCGATGATCCGGGGCTGTGATAGTCTGGTCTGCTGGGTGGAGTTGTGACGAGAGGGAAGTCAGGATGTGGAAAATGGTGGGCCCATGGAGTGGGGGGGTGGTCGTCTGGCTTGTTGTGAGGCTCTGCTGGGGTGGCAGGCCAGGGCTAGAACCCGGGCACCTCATGAGCGGCTGGGCACAGGGAGAGCAAGTAGCAGCTCTGCCCCATGTCTGAGAGTCTCTGGTTCAGCATATATATATATATATATATATATATATATATATATATATATATAAAATATAAATCTTGTCTACTTGATCTCACTGTATCACTGTCTTCCCATTCATCATTGATTTACTCGATCGGGCACCAGTAACATCTCCATATGTCCTGTCTCATGCTAGTAGAGCCTAAGGGCATCTGCTTGCTCCAGGTACATAAAGAGCCTCAAACCATTCCATCAGGTCATGGGAATGAGGTATATAATTACTTGATCTCAACAAAGAAAATACTGAACCACCAGAATCATCATCATAGATCTATCATCAATGTCAATTGTAAAATACTATGTCACTAAAAATAATGCAAAAGCAAGCTTATCCCCTTGAGAAGAATTAGGGCTTCTCATTCTCAGCACTTAAGGTCTCTGGGTGCACATGACTGCCACAATTTTCAACTGAAATTTGTAACTGAACCAAAAATTTTCAACTAAAGTATTTCAATTTAGAATATATTGCCTTTAATGTTTCCATCCATTTTATTTTTATTTATTTTTTTTGTTTTGTTTTTGGGTCATGCTTGGCAATGCTCAGGGATTATCCCTACTCTGCACTCAGGAATTACTCCTGGCAGTGCTCAGGGGAACATATGAGGGGATGCCGAGGATCAAACCGCATGCAAGGAAAACATCCTACCCACTGTGCTGTCACTCTGGCCCCTCTACCCATTTTAGGTTAAAAAAAGAGAGGTAAAAACACTGTATGACTGAAACCCAATTATGAACATCTTTGTAACTGTGTATTTCATGGTGATATCACTAACAAAAAAGATAATAAAAAAGAGAAGGGAAAGGAAGGAAGCAAGGAAAGAAAGAAAAGAGCAAGTCATGCAGTCATGCAAATTTTATGGCAAAGAAGAAAGGCAAGTAATGGAACAGTGTGCTAACAAATGTCGAGGGTACTAATGCCAACCTAGAACTGAGCATTAAATAGAGGCAAAAAGATACACATGACAACCCTTTAATGTGTGTTCTGTAATCCATAGTCTGGAAGGGAAGGAAAATAGAAAGAGAGAGAAAGGGAAAGAAATAAAGAACCTGACATGGAGGAGGACTGGGGGGGGGGAGGGAACCGGGAACATTGGTGGTGGGAGATGGGCACTGGTGGCGGGATGGGTGCTGGAACACTGTATGACCAAAACCAAATATGAAGTTTTTAATTGTATATCTTTGTAATTGTAAAAATAAAAATATTTTAAAAAATTATGTACCACACAGTGCTATAAAAAAATTAAAAATAAATATAAAAGCAAAATAAAAAAAGGAGAAAGACAAGCAACTGTCAAATAGGTAAAACACAGAAAATGAGAAAATAAGTTAAAATTGTTTTTAGAGATCATATGAATGAAATAATCTACTGTAATAGTTTATGTTTCAACAAAAGTTAGTTGGTTGTAGTTTTATTTATCCTTAATATAATCCTTATATGATCCTTAATAATATTTCTTGCAATAAATAAAGCCAGGGTAATTTTATCTACTTGTCTCGATCAGATAAGTAGCACTTCCAGTTTTCAGATCTTTTTTTAAAAAGTACTGTATTTAATGATATCTCCCGAGGTTGGAATTTTTTTTTTTTTTTTTTGCTTTTTGGGTCACACCCGGCAATGCTCAGGGGGTTACTCCTGGCGGTGCTCAGGGGACCATATGGGATACCAGGGATCAAACCTGGGCCGGCATTGGCCGGCCGCGTGCAAAGCAAATGCCCTACCCACTGGGCTATCACTCCCGGCCCCCAAGTTGTAATTTTATAGATAGCTATTCTGTAAGAGTAATGCCATCTTACTCTAGAAACCAGTAAAAATCGTACATGCTGGTATACTTTTATAATTGTACCAGGAAAGCACTAATCTTTATGCTAAAATAGTATGTTTGAACATTACTGAGAGCCACAGGAATAATACTGATAGAAGTGAACTCTAAAGGATTTGAATCTTGTCTATATGATTTTAAATATTAGTTCTGTTATTTATTAGTCATGTGACCTTGGATGAGTCCTTAACACAAGCGCTGTGGGTGGAAGTGGGGAGGGGCTTTCCAGTAGGAACAGAAAACCTGCTAGACAAATTCCAAAAGAGCTGTAACACTACATCCTTGGATTTTAAGTAGGATTCTTAGACCTTATCATCCTCAGATTGTCAGTAAAAAAGCAACAATAATTGCTACTTTTCAGGATTGTGAGACTTACAAGTAATTATATACTTACATAATAATGCTCAATGGTATAGCCACTCTAAAAGAGTATGCCATTATCTTATAAAACTAAATATGCATTTATCATATGACCCAAAAACTTTACTCTTGAACAGTTATCCCACAGAAATAAAAAGTTATGTTTATACAAAATTCTGTACAAATGTTTATAGCAGTACTTGTAATAAGCCACAAATTGGAATGAACTCAGATGCCATTCCCTGGGTGAGTCATCACTGTGTACACCCACACCGGGAAACACTGTGCAACAATAAATAAAGGTGAACTCTTGATATCTGTGAATTGAAATAAGGAAATTATGCTGAGGGAAAAAAATGAATTTCCAAATGGTTCCATACAGCTTAATTCCACTTACAAAAAATTTCTTCTTACATTTATTTTTTTTAATTGACCTTAAGGTAATATTGTTTTGCAAGAGCTTAGATGTTTAAATGATTTACTGGTACTATGTTACCACACTACACCCATCACCAAGTAACAGTATCATTTTACCAGTCTATATACCCCTTTGGTAACTCAGGTCTGCAGACAAAGGGTTATCGGGAAACTATCTATTCCCTTGCTTTGTTTCTTAATATACCCCACACAAGTATGATCATCTGGTATTATCTCTTTGACTTACTTCACTTAGCATGACTCACTTCAACTCCATCTATGCTGTAGCAAAGGCAGAACAGACTATCTTTTCTTACAGTTAAGAAGTATTCTGATGGATGCATATAATCTTTACAAATATTTTTAAATAGCATATTATTGTTTTATACATGTAATGCTGTTTTACTACACTCACCACCAGAGTGATAGGACTTCCCCACAATTTTCCAAGGTCCCCTCCCCACTCCAATATCCACAGTTCTACTGGTAACATCCCCTGGGGTTGTCTATTGCTTGCTTTGTTTACACTCTGCAAATGAGTGAAATTGTCTATTTATTCCTGACTTGCTTCACTTAGCATGATTTGCTCCAATTTTATCTACACTGTGCAAACCACAAGATTTCCTCAGTACTCCACTCTGCATAAAAAACACAATTATTCCTCATTAACTCATCTGCTGTTGGGCACTTGGAGTTGCTCCCAAATCTTGGCTATTATAAACAATGCAGTGATAAATATAGGATTGCATGTCCTTCCAGGTTAATGATCTGTGTTCTTGGGTGGATGGTAAGAGTGGACTAGCAGGGTAAATAAAAACTCAAATTTTTGGGAGAATTCTCCAAAGCATTTTATTTACATTTTTTTAAAAATTTTTTATTATACCACCGTGAGACATACAATTACAAAGGTGTTCACAATTGGTTCTTGGTAATACAGTATTCCAGCACCCATCCCTCCACAGGTGCCCCATTTCCACCGCCATTGTACCCCCCCCCCACCCACCCACCCCAGGATGCCTCAACAGTAGGTAGCCCTGTTTCCTCTCTTTCTCTCTCTGTCTCTCTCTCTCTGTCTCTGCATCTCTCTCCCTCTTGGTTTTACACATTGTGGCTAGCCCTGCAGATATTTAGAGTTTAAAATTAAGTCTCTTTGTGTATATTCAATGGTGAGTTTTAGTCTGCCATTACCATTTCACACATTTAGTAAAACACTGCTATCTATTTATATCCTCTTAATGAATGCAGTCATTCTATATCTGTCCTTTTCCTTCAGACTAATTTCACTCAGCATGATAGTCTCCATGTCCATCCATTTGCAGGTAAATTTCATAATTCCATCTTTTCTGACAGCTGCATAGTATTCCATAGTGTAGATGAACCACAGTTTCTTTTAGCCAGTCCTCTGTTCTCGGACATTTAGGTTGTTTCCAGATTCTAGCTATAGTGAATAGCGCAGAGATGAATAAAGAAGTACAGATAGTGTTTCTGCTATGTGTTTTTCGGTCTCTAGGGTATATTCCCAGGAGTGCTACTGCTGGATCAAATGGGAGCTCAATGACTAGTTTTTGGAGGAATGCCCAAATTGTTTTCCAAAAGGGATGGACCAGTCGGCACTCCCACCAACAGTGGATGAGAGTCCCTTTTTCCCCCCACATCCACGCCAGCACCTGGTTGTTCTTGCTGTTTTGGATGTGTGCCAGTCTCTGTGGTGTGAGATGGTACCTCATTGTTGTTTTGATTTGCATCTCCCTGATGATTAAAGATGAAGAGCACTTTTTATATGCCTTTTGGCCATTCGAATTTCTTCTTTTTGGAAGCTT